>JAWDGP010006902.1:235000-277688 GCA_033675545.1 Elysia crispata
GTGATGGGCTGCCAACCTAAAATGTCAGGAAACAGTTTACTTCTAATATCAGTTAGAGCCTTCTTTGTTACATCTACAGACTTAGAATGATATGAACTACTATTTTTAGACTAAGGCAATGTGCTCCATTTAGAATTAGTGCCACCCTCTGCAGGGCGCTCCACTTAATTCTAAATCCTGCTAGATATAGAAGAACCTGATGCAGTAAAATCGCTTTAGAAACATTTTATCTTTAAATTTCAGAACAAAGATTTCAATCGCAGGCCCGTGTTAGACATGATTCTTGTGGGAGACAGCCAGGATAATTTCTTGTAAGATGAGAGCATGGCAGGTTTAAAGGAATTAATTTTCCTACATAGCTGAACGTCTCCTAAGTCTCTATATGTCAGATTCATAATGTACAATGACAGCAATTAGCGAACCTTACAACGTGAAATACATAGATATTCGTGTTTTGTAATTATATAATACATATAGCTCGTCAATTGCTAAGCTTTCTTATCTCCGTTTTCCTAACAAATCTCCCACAAGATTGCAGAGATAGTAAGATACGGCGATTTAAAACTAAAAAAAAAAAGCAAATAAAAAAAAAAAACATAAAAAGCACAACAAATCTCGTCCAGAAGGTGCATATTGTTAATTATGAATGTGCTAAATAAGACTGCGTTTGTAACAACCCAGGATGACAGCCGACTCATTAAGCGACACAAGAAGACTAACTGAGACTTCTCTGTTTGTCTTGTGTATGGCCAGTCCAGGCGGACTTGTGTCGCGGTTAACCTGAAAGACCAGGAACTTTACTTGTGGCTCTCTGAGCTCACTCACTCCGGCATCAGAGAAGGGCGTGAAGCATGGAACGGATGGGAGCAAAAAAAAAATAGGACACGATGGAAACAAAATCTTGTTCGATCTTTAGGTCGATATGCGAGACCGCCGTTTTTGGTGGACTGTGCTTTCTCTGTGTGACACTCATTTAACCATCGGCCGTGTGGGAAGACTATTCACACACACACACGAACAGCTAGATTTAAACTGTAACTACAGTAATGTTGTTCACCTAGCGTGTTCACAGCCACGTTTTGTACTGTAACTACAGTAATGTTGTTCACTTAGTGTGTTCGCAGCCAGATTTGTACTGTAACTATAGTAATTTTGATCACCTAGTGTATTCACTGCCAGATTTGTACTGCAACTACAGTAATGTTGTTCACTTAGTGTGTTCGCAGCCAGATTTGAACTGTAACTACAGTAATGTTGTTCACTTAGTGTGTTCGCAGCCAGATTTGTACTGTAACTACAGTAATGTTGTTCTCTTAGTGTGTTCGCAGCCAGATTTGAACTGTAACTACAGTAATGTTGTTCACTTAGTGTGTTCGCAGCCAGATTTGTACTGTAACTACAGTAATGTTGTTCTCTTAGTGTGTTCGCAGCCAGATTTGAACTGTAACTACAGTAATGTTGATCACCTAGTGTATTCACTGCCAGATTTTTACTGCAACTACAGTAATGTTGTTCACCTAGTGTATTCACTGCCAGATTTTTACTGCAACTACAGTAATGTTGATCACCTAGTGTGTTCGCAGCCAGATTTGTACTGTAACTATAGTAATGTTGTTCACCAAATGAGCTCTTAGCCTAACTTCCATGGACTCTTTTTTTAATGTTAGTTTTATGTAAGTTTTCAACCATTTTTTCATTGTGACTCGTTTATGCTATTCACCCAGTGTGCTGTCAGCCAAGTTTCTGCTGCGACTATACCTATGCTGTTCACCAAGTGAACTTTTAGCCAGATTTGTACTACCGGTATAAGTAAATTTTTTCACTCAGTGAGCGCTTGCCAGATGTTTACAATAACTGCAAAATAAGGTTCACTTAAGAAGCTTTCAGCTGTGACTATATGTTGCTCACTTATTCTGTTTTAGTCAGACGTCTGCTGTGATTGTACTATATAAGAACCTAGTAAAACTTTTAGCCAGGATTATTATGCCATACAATGAGATCTTCAGCTTTTCATACAGTAAAACCATACCATCAACTGCCATGCCATGAATTATGCTACTAGTGTACCACTTATAGACAAACTTCCACCGGAAGATCGTGAAAGACTATTTGCTAGGAATTAGCTTTAAGCTTTAAGCCATCGAGTTTTGTGATCTAAGACTAGCTGCTAAGCCAGATTTTCACTTAGTTTCCACCGCCTTCAGCATCGTCCTGACTGGTTGATGACCATGGCCAGGCTAAGTCTTCAAGGAAACTGGCGCACTCTGAGTCCAAAAGGTAAACCGAAACCCGCTATCGCTGTGAGTCTGATTGACTTAGTGGATTGAGTACTATCTGGATTGTAAGAGAGAGCATATATATGTATGTATCTATTGTCTCTGATGGCACCAGAGAGCACAGATACATGAAGTATTTATAGTCTCTGATGGTACCAGAGAGCACAGATACATAATGTATCTATCGTCTCTGATGGCACCAGAGAGCACGGATACATGAAGTATTTATAGTCTCTGATGGCACCAGAGAGCACGGATACATGAAGTATTTATAGTCTCTGATGGCACCAGAGAGCACGGATACATGAAGTATTTATAGTCTCTGATATTGTACCAGATAGCATAGATACATGAAGTATATATCGTCTCTGATGGCACCAGAGAGCACAGATACATAATGTATCTATCGTCTCTGATGGCACCAGAGAGCACAGATACATGAAGTATCTGTCGTCTCTGATTGCCCCAGAGAGCACAGATACATAATGTATCTATCGTCTCTGATGGCACCAGAGAGCACAGATACATGAAGTATCTATCGTCTCTGATGGCACCAGAGAGCACAGATACATAATGTATCTATCGTCTCTGATGGCACCAGAGAGCACAGATACATGAAGTATCTATCGTCTCTGATGGCACCAGAGAGCACAGATACATGAAGTATATACCGTCTCTGATGTTGTATCAGAGAGCATAAATCTACATAATGTATCTATAGTCTCTGATATTGTACTGGAGCACAGATACACAATAAAAGTATCTATCGTCTCTGATATTGTACTGGAGCACAGATACACAATAAAAGTATCTATCGTCTCTGATATTGTACCAGAGATCATAGATACAAAATGTATCTAAAGTATCTGATGTTGTACCAGCGCGCACAGATACATAATAAATGTATCTATCCTCTCTGATATTTTGTCAGAGAACAGAGATACATAATACATGTATGTATCGTCTCTGACATTGTCCCAGAGAGCACAGATACATAATAAATGTATCTATAGTCTCTGATATTGTACCAAAGAGCACAGATACGTAATAAATGTATCTGTCCTCTCTGATATTGTACCAAAGAGCACAGATACATAATAATGTATCTATCCTCTCTGACATTTTATCAGAGAGCACAGATACAAAATAAATGTATGTATCGTCTCTGATATTGTACCAAAGAGCACAGATACGTAATAAATGTATCTGTCCTCTCTGATATTGTACCAAAGAGCACAGATACATAATAATGTATCTATCCTCTCTGACATTGTCCCAGAGAGCACAGATACATAATAAATGTATCTATAGTCTCTGATATTGTACCAAAGAGCACAGATACATAATAATGTATCTATCCTCTCTGACATTTTATCAGAGAGCACAGATACAAAATAAATGTATGTATCGTCTCTGATATTGTACCAAAGAGCACAGATACGTAATAAATGTATCTGTCCTCTCTGATATTGTACCAGAGAGCACATATACATAATACATGTATGTATCGTCTCTGATATTGTACCAGAAAGAACAGATACATAAATGTATCAATCATCTCTGGTATTTGATCAGAGAACACAGATAAACACTACATGTATCTATCCTCTCTGATTGTACCCAATTTCGGAATTGACGTCGTTAAGACCAGCTTCGTGTGCACCGATTAAATAATATTTAGCATGTGATTTGGCTCAGGAGGAGACGTGGGTAAACGGGAGAGGGAGGGCTATGAGGCAGTGTGAAATCAGTCAAGATTAGTCAGCCTCACGTCTGGGTCGGGATAAGTTGAGTTTTGTTGTTGAGGCCTTCTCTAAACCATATGATGGACACTATGCCTCAAGACAGACAGTTCTAGCTAGACAACGGCTGTTAATCTAATACACTTGTGAATAATCTAATTGTCATAAGTTTGAAGATTGAAATTTTGAAACTGGGATTTGTTTGATGAATTTTAAGATTGAAACATCGAAACTGGGATTTGTTAGATAAGTTTCAAGATTGAAACATCGAAACTGGGATTTGTTACATAAATTTCAAGATTCAAAGGTTCAAACATGGATTTGTTCGATAAATTTTAAGATTGAAACGTTGAAACTGGGATTTGTTACAGCAGTTAGTTTAAACTCAATTTAAAGTCTGTAGCTCTGAGATCAGCGTTTGAGGTGGACTGGGCGTGTATGTAAACTTTTCAACCAGCAGATCAATCTGTAATGGGCACCGAACTCGAGTCTCTCTCTATTAGTATTACCAAACCACCAAAACATATCAATAGGAATCTTTGTCGGTAGCGCGCCTCATGCTTCACCCTATCTTTATTTCAGTCGGGTTTGTCTTGTTGCCATATCCATCAATTAACGAAGTAACTGTTTAGGGCTGACGTTTCCCCTTAAAAGATGAGCACTTTAGCTATGATGTGAAGCACGATGAGCTGATAAAACAAGTGTCACGAGAGACTTTTATCTGCTCAGTTTTTTGTTTCGCTTTGCAGCCACAACCTTTAGCGGCATCAACACGAATATGAATCGTGTTCACGAACCATTGAGAAGCGCACGACTTGAGAGAAGTATCACGAGCTCTTCCTACCATATGGCTTTGCTCGACTCTGATTACCCTTCCTGCTAGCTGGCAGTGGTATTTGCTTGACACATGCTGGATTTGTTTATCTTCTAATCAAACAAGGCCTTTACATTCTATACTTTATTCCTTGTAGCGCTATCCCATCTTTACTCGTATTTCTTTATTTATTCATTTATTTGTTATTTATCTATTTTGTAGGCTACCCTAGTTATTTGAATCCCCAAACGAAACGACCCCACTCGTTTCTCAGCTTATAAACAACGAGTGACACTAAACCAAGCACTTACTAAGTGTCTCTGTGTTTAGTCACAGTCCATAAAGTGTCAATTAGCCCTAGTTCTCTACGCGTGACACGTGATTGTCATCGGCAGTCCCAACATCTGTTGTGATTTACTGGCCTGTGCAACACATGAGACGATCCTCTACCTCCAAACTGAATCTAAACTTTTCGAAGAAGAATAAAGAGAACTAAACAACACACACACACACACATCCAAAAAAAAAAAAAAAATATAAAAAAAAAAAAAAAATTAATAAATAAACCCGAAAAAAAACAAAACAAAAACAAAAAACAACAACAGAGCACCGATGCAACTTGCTGACTTCTGTAGAATATTAAGATTTAGTCTAGGGGATCTGGGCCAATCCACAGGCAAGTTTTGTGATGAAGCAAGGCTTTTATTCGATTATTTCACTACCCTTAGTTGTGAAACGATCAGCTAATACCCAAGTTGTGAGGGCTCAGTGAAATATTTAAGTATGAGTTCCCTAGATAGTTACTGAAAAGTTAATCAACAACTGAAAACACTTATTGTGCGGTTAGTTCGCCACACGTAGATGTTACATGAATAGTGGAATCGCCAGTCTTTGTATTACAGCAGCGTAATTCTGATGACAATAATAATAATAATAATAATAATAATAATAATAATAATAATAATAATAATAATAATAATAATAATAATAATAATAATAATTTTAGCAGCAGCAGCAGCAGCAGCAGCAGCAGCAGGAGTAGTAGTAGTAGTAGCAGCAGCAGCAGCAGCAGCAGCAGCAGCAGCAGCAGCAGCAGTAGTAGTAGTAGTAGTAGTAGTAGTAGTGCTAGTAGTAGTAGTACTAGTAGTAGTCGTCGTCGTCGTAGTAGTAGTAGCAGCAGCACTACCATTAGTAGTAGTAGTAGTAGTAGTAGTAGTAGTAGTAGTAGTAGTAGTAGTAGTAGTAGTAGTAGCAGCAGCAGCAGCAGCAGCAGGAGTCGTGGTGGTAGTAGTAGTAGTAGTAGTAGTAGTAGTAGTAGTAGTAGCAGCAGCAGCAGCAGCAGCAGCAGCAGGAGTCGGGGTAGTAGTAGTAGTAGTAGTAGTAGTAGTAGTAGTAGTAGTAGTAGTAGTAGTAGGTAGTAGTCGTCGTCGTCGTAGTAGTAGTAGCAGCAGCACTAGTATTAGTAGTTGTAGTAGTAGTAGTAGTAGTAGTAGTAGTAGAAGTAGTAGTAGTAGTAGTAGTAGTAGTAGTAGCAGCAGCAGCAGCAGCAGCAGCAGCAGCAGTAGTAGTAGTAGTAGTAGTAGTAGTAGTAGTAGTAGTAGTAGTCGTAGCAGTAGTAGTAGTAGCAGTAGCAGTTACAGTAGCTGTAACTGTAATTATAGTTGATGTTCTTGTTCTTGTTATGATCGGTGTTTCTGTTGTAGAATTTTAATAATATTAGTAATTACCAGTAGGACTATTAGCAGTACTTGAAAGAGTAGTACTAGCAATTGTAGCAGCAGCACTCAGGTTCATAGCAGCGGTAGTAGCTAAGTTAGTTCTATAAAAATGAGTGAAGTGCAGTCGGGTGTTTTAACAGTGCCTGTGTTTCTGTGTATTATCTCCACTGAAGAGGAACGGCACTTTTATTTTATTCTTTATATTGAAATAACTCCAGCAACATAAGCTGTTGTTGGAAAGGTGGCAAAGGTCTTCATGTATGAGAGTAAAAAATGACAGCATTTTAGTATCTCTCTCCTCCTGTGATTCTCCCAATCCTTTTCTCTGTCTGTCCGTCTGTCTCTCTATCTTTCTCTTTCTCTTTCTCATTCTCTCTCTATCTCTCTCTCTCTCTCTCTCTCTCTCTCTCTCTCTCTCTCTCTCTCTCTCTCTCTCTCTCGCTTTGTATCTTTCTCTTTATCCCACTCCTTCTCTTTTTCTATTACTCTATCCCTCACCAATGATCCCGAAATATTAAATTTGCCAAATTTTCTTCTCTCTCTTCACACAACCAGATCCATTGGTGTCTGCACAGTCAACGAGCCCCTCGGCACTAACGCCAGGTACCCAAAAGCCCCCAATTTATTTTGAGTTAGAGAAGACCAGAGATGGATTTCTTGTCGCTGAGGGTCAAGACGATGGGCAGGAACTGAATGACAGAGATAAATACCGGACGGCTCAGGAAGGCCTCTCGAGCCCAGAAGTGAACATGCCCTCAAAGACAAGTTTTGGGGTTCTGGCCAAAGCAAAGATATTGGAAGCTACAGGATTCTTTCACACAGGTAAACAATTTTTTTCTTTTACACATTGTCCTACCAAAAAAAATGACTGGAAATGGGCTATTGTTATAAAAATCTTGGGCCATAGACTTAAGATATGTATTTTATTTTTAAACAATATCAATTAATAATGAAATTAGTTTGGTATTCCTTTTTGCAACCCAAAATCAGTTTCAGTATAGAATTATTTTTATTTTTAGTGTTGAGAGTAAGTGGGCACGTTTGGTACAGTAGAAATGCGAATGCAACCAGATATATTTTTGACTTGCTCCCTTCACATTGTGAATGTTAGAATTTGACATAAATACTTTTTTTTACATGCCCGTTTTTTTATTTTTTTTTTGCCAGTAGGAGGCTTAATTGTGATAATAAAAAAAGTCTGAAATCACCAGGCTGTAGAAATTTTAAGAAACTTTTGGCTTATTTCAGACTTTTGTCTTGTTGATTTTTCAGTAAATGTGTTACCTATAACATATTTGTGGAAAATTTTTACTTACAAAACGCTTTTATAGGCTTCAATGTATTAAAAAGTACTTCATATGTATTTTTTCATATAAAAAGATGCTTTAGAATTCCTAAGATGTCACTGTCCTAGAAAGTAAGAAATGAAATTGGCATTTTAAATTTATACACGTGTACACATATGTGCTTATATGGTTGTCAAGATTTTGCTATCAACTAGATCTATACACTTTAAGACTTCTTTTGATTCACCAAGCTAACGGACTGATGAAACTTTTGTCTGCTCCAACAGAAATCTTATACGTCTTCATGTTTTATTTTCTAGGTAAGAAAAAGGTGAAGGATACGAATAAAATCTCAGGAGGCAGCAAATCTCCAGCCACTCCCACCAGCCAGTCAGCCCCAACTTTCCCAGACTGCCCCAGTGACAAGCATAATTCTGTTGTCCGCTACGACTGTCTCTGGCCGACTGATGTCATGGCTGAGGACACACCCCATGCTGGCATGGCACCTTCAGACTCCACTGATGTGTACCAACTGGCAAAGCCGCTACCACCATCATCAGTAGGATCTTACTCACTGTCTTCATCAACATCAACCACCACAACCCAGATAGCAGAGGGGGTTAACTCCCCCTTGAACACGTCAGAGTCAATCTACCACACACCAGTCACACATCCTACCGCTACGGATTCCATACACCCACTGCAGTCACCAGTGGAGAAAGGGTCTCAATCATCTAATGCAAGTGACCAGCCCTTGGGCACTGACCAGGGCGGCACCGGCAAGATCTACTACCTGTCCACTGCAGTACCACTGCTTGAAGATCCCTCGCAGACAACCGCAGAGACACCCAGCCCTGAAGTACTTCAGTCTTCAGCGTCTTCTGGTGGTTCAGGCATCAACCGCTCAGTGAACCGAGGAGTCAAAGGAGGCTCAGGTGAAGCTGTAAGTGCCTTCTTGACAATTTTGTTTTTATGGAATTTCTTCTCTGTTTTTTTTTGTATTTTTAGTTTGTTTTTGTAGCTCTAACTTATCACTCTTATGATCACAAGTAGATGAGTCCAATATATCATCAAATTATTAATTTTGCATTTGTTTCTGAACTGCTCACTAAGTTCCTCCTATTGATCTTAAAGTGAGCAATTATAATCTTTTATCTCTGCATCATCACAATCAAACTGGTTTATAGCCGTAAAAAAAAAAAGTTTAAAAAGCTCAAAGAATTTTTGTTGTGCATTTGATTAAGTGTCATCCTTGAAAATTTATAAGCTCTTTTTCACCTTCTGTTCCTTTTTATCTAGAGAGAACTATGCTAGCTAGTATAATGTTATCCAGTTTTGAATGAGATTGTAGAATTTTGAAACTTTGCCTTGTGAAATCTCACAGACTTGACCCACTTGATCCTCCTCATGTACCTAGGTTCCAGTGGACTTTATAAAACCTGTGGCCATGACGCATCATTCCCACAGTGATGGCACAGAGTACAGCAGGCTCTACTTCCGCAGCACTGACCCGGCCAGGATCACAGAGAGTCAGAAGCGTCGTCTAGCCGAGGGAGGCTATGGGAGTATATGCAGTATAGCAAGTGAGGAGCTAGATTGGCTGTTGGTGATAGGAGGTGTACAGGCCTCTGTCTAGTTGAGCTAACGAAAGTTTGATTGTTGAGAATAGACGGATCAGAATTCTGTATAATCAACTTATGGCAGTAGTAGAGCAAGTGAGGAGCTAGATTGGCTGGCAGTGTTTGGAGGCATACAGGCCTCTGTCTAGTATAGCTGACAAAAGTTTGAGTGTTGAGAATAGATGGATCAGAATTCTGTATAATCAACCTATGGAAGTAGTAGAGCAAGTGAGGAGCTATATTGGCTGGCAGTGCTAGGAGGCATAAGGGCCTCTGTCTAGTATAGCTGACAAAAGTTTGAGTGTTGAGGATAGATGGATCAGAATTTTGTATAATCAAACAATGGCATATTGAAATTAAGACATAGAGACTAAAAGCGATAAATCGGGTATTAGATTTGATATTTGGAAACAATTTCTTTTATCAATCGTAAATTTTGAAGAAAGCTTATGATAAGGGTTTGCCCGTAGCTTTAATCTCCCACCCCTGTTTTCTTTTTTTTCTTCCTCAAAATTATTTTTATAACAATTGAACTTTTCAAATGTCAGACCAAGATTCAACAGGTGGATACCATGGTAACAGTGTTGATGAGGATGATATCAGCTTTGACTGGGGCTCAGAGTTTGATGATGATGAGGAATCGGTGGATGTGGAGGAAGTCAACAAGATGCTGCGACAGATGGACCAAGAAGCTGCAGCCGCTGCTCAGGCCAAGAAACCGCTCCCTCCAAAACCGCAGAAACAGAAGGGCTTCTCCCCTACCAATTTCTTCAAGGCGCAGTTGCCAGAGCCGGCCACGTTCTATAAATCTGTGGAGACAGGCTGCCTGCCAGTGTTCATCAACCCTGAGAAACATCCACCACCAGAGCTACCTCCCTGTCCAGAGGGTCTCTCGGAGAACCAGGTATATTGACTCAGACTTAGGTAGTCAAAGCTGTCATGTGGTTAACTTATTAGGCAGTGTAGGCCCTAATACATGGTTCCATGTTGAAAGAAAATGACCCAGGGGCTCTCAAAGAACCATGTACATTGACTCAGTTCAAGCTGTCATATGATTATCTTATTAGGCAGTGTAGGCCTTAATACATGGTGCCATGTTGAAAGGAAATGACCCAGGGGCTCTCAGAGAACCATGTACATTGGCTCAGTTCAAGCTGTCATATGATTATCTTATTAGGCAGTGTGGGCCTAAATATGTGGTGCCATGTTGAAAGAAAATGACCCAGGGGCTGTCAGAGAACCATGTACATTGACTCAGTTCAAGCTGTCATATGTTTAACTTATTAGGGTCTAAATATATGGTGCCATATTGGAGGAAATCACACAGGGTTTCTCAGAAAACCAGGTACATAAACTCTGTCAAAGCTGTCATGTGGTTAACTTATTTGGCAGTTTTGTCTAAAAAATGGTCCCATCTTGGAAGGAAATGTGCTTGGAAGTTTATCGTTGCAGTATTGAAAAAAAAAATAAAAAGAAGAAAAGAAACATCAAATTGATTAGAATAAGCGTATTGGGCTTAGTTTGGTGCTAATTTATCTAGCGCAGGAGGAAACAGATATGCACTTTTAAAATTTGTCTATGAGATCCAGATTATAATCTAAAGTAGATTTACTTCAATTGTTCATGGTCTTGGTATATTTTTAAACAGAAGCTTTCATTGTTTTATTTTTTTCCTCCTTGCCTAATCACTTCCTTAAACTCACATTAAGTTGGTTGATGATTATTAAATAAAAAAATTAATTGTGTATCTTTCAGAATTTCCATAAGTTTATTATTAATGAGGGTAGCCTTTACATAGTCACACATCTGATAAACGCCTCACTCATTTTGCACCATTTTTAGTTAATGCATGTTTCTAATATTAGATGTTAATTCATTTATTTTGATTTCAACTGTATTTTTTAAGATTATTAAAGAAATATTGAAGATAACTAAATATATCTAAAAATGTTGTACAGCACCTTCAAAAAAGTTATTTTTTTCTGTAAAGCTCAAAACAGGACAAAAAAATTAGTAAGGCATTCACGGTATGAGCATGACATTATGATCATTTTATAGTTGATTATGGTGTGTCTATATAGTTCTATACCTTCAAATGGTTTTACTTTGTTTTGCAGAAGAAACGCAGATTGATAATAGATCTGATTATCAGCAGTGAGCGGTCATACCTTGAGAGTCTGGAGAGAGTTATCAAGGTGAAGTACAACCACGTCTACCGAGGCAGACAATTTTATTTCTGTTCTTTGTTTTCTCTTGGCAATCCAAGAAATTTTCAACTTCAATATGAATCTATTTGATTTTACATTTACATAACGAGAGGTAGAGTCTGGAGAAAAATATCTGCCCGCAACTAAAAGAAACAGTTGCACATTCATGGTTCAAAAAAGAATCTGAAAGCATTTTGTAATTGAAATCAAGAAGTCGAGGAACAAAAAAGGATTGTGACATTGTAACATTAAATTACACCTTAGCTTCACAGTGCAGAAATATATGTATATCTCACCCTTTTCTCGTGTAGGACTATGAAAGAGCTGTACTGGAGTTTATCCCAGGCCTCAAGTCGAGCTTGCGTCCTGTGTTCCTTGAAATGCGAGAGATTGTGAGTCACCACAAAATGTTCCAGATTGAGTTAGCCGAGAGCGTCAAAAACTGGGACCGTGATGAGAAAATTGGGGATATTTTTACAGCCTCGGTGAGTGAAAGTAAAGGTATATCACTTCTAAGCTCAACTAAGTCTGTAGATGTAGATGAATATTGAAATGTGGATAGGTGGTACCAGAGCTTCGCTCAGGAAAAAAACTTGATCAAAGCTAAGCTTTTGGTAAAACTCGAGAACTTGAGATTTTTGTACATGGTGGGGATTCATGCAATTCTTTACAGATTCTTAAAAGAGAGAACAAGAAAAAAAGCTGAAGTATACTGTAGGCGCCACTTTACTACATTTCGATTATTCTCTTCTAGTTTTCTAAGACGATGCTGGTGCAAGCTTACAGTATGTATGTGAATAACTTTGCTCAAGGTATGGAGGAGATCAGAGCTTTACAGAGGACTCGGCAAAATTTTGATGATTTTCTTAAGGTGAGTGGCTAGTGATGTTTTTTTTTTGCCTTAATGCTCTTTTTTGCGTTGTTTAGTTGTTTCATTTTGCTTACAAGAAATTTTAATATATGTAACTAATTTACTCTTTAGTGTTTTTTTTTTTACCTTTTCTCTCTTTGCGATAAAACTATAAGAAGAAATGCAGAAAAATATGAGTAAACCAAAAAACATGTGAACTGTAATACACGGCCAAAGCAAAATCATTTTGGCTCCCCAAATCATTTATTTTTTTGAAGCTGAATAATTGAAGTTTACCCGAAATATATTTAATTTGAAATGTGTGTTGCAATCGGTTTAAGACCACTGTACTTTAGAATTAATTGAAAGATCATTCATCCTATGAAATATTGTTTCAGGTAGGTTTTGAGCAAAAGCTGTTTTGTATCAATCATTCAGTTTAGAGCTGAAGTTGTTTACTGCTCTCTATCTCTTCATTGATTCCTTTCCCTACACTTTACATTAGAAACAAGAAAAGCTCGGGGCTGACCGCCTCTCTATCTTTGGCCTCATGGTAAAACCGGTGCAAAGATTTCCACAATTCATCATGGTTTTACAGGTAGGACCTCCACATCTGAATTGATTATTATTTTGTAGAACATTTTTGTCAATTACTCCATCATTCTGGACATGCCCTCCTTCGCCTTCAATAGCAAAAAAAAAAGCATTTATAGTGTCAGTGCTACAAATCTTAAAACTTTCAACTTCAAACAGTCTCCTGCTGACTTTTATCTGTAAAACTTTTTCTAACTAGAAACTATTCACAATCCGATTCTTATTTTAGTACACCTGATGAAGTGTAGGATAAACTGACATTTTATATACATGTATAACATAAATATTCAGTTTATCCAACATTTTTCATTCAATCAAGGAACTTTTCATTCACATGAGTTTCATCACATTCCTCTCATTTCCCTCCACAGGACCTGATAAAATACACCCCAACAAACCACCCGGACAGGCGTTCGTTGCAGCTGGCTCTCACTGAGCTGGAAAATGTTGCATACAAGCTGAACGAGCGCAAGCGACACAGCGAGCAGAAGTTCCAGGCAAGGCAAGTGACTCAGTCCCTGGCACGCCAGAAGATAAGCAATCTGCTCAATGGAGTTGGCAACGGGTTTGATGGGGACTCTGGAGGAGCTGATAACCTGGCCGGAGGAGAGAGAAGGCTCATCCGATATGATGATGTGGAGCAAGTGGTAACATGAGCGGCTGAAATTTATAAAGATAGAGAAACAGATAGAACTGGAAAATGAAAATGAGACAGAAAATCATGTTGATAATATTTTGTCTGTAAAACTAAAAAAAAAGCAATTAGTTGTTTTTATTTTAGTGCAGTGAAGTTCATGCTTGATACGTAGAAACCCAATAATTTTTTTGGACTTTTTTTCTCCCCTTACCTCAACCAGTTTGGCGATTTTGGCTCGATGAAGTGCAAACCTCGGCGTTTGATACTCATGAACGATCTGATAATGTGCTGCAAAGTTATAGAGAAGTAAGTCAGCAATGTTGAAGGAGAGCAGTCAAGTGTTCACAAGACTGTTACTTCAAACTTTATGATATGAAAGGTTCCATGACAAAACACAGTATATTCATATTTGAGAATTTTCTGTCTAGAAGTGAAAAGAGTCAATTTCTGTAGTATTTAGCAGAAAAACTGACAATGCATTGATCTCGATCATATTCAAGCATTTGAATTCAGACATATTCAGGAGCGCACCTAAGGCTGCAATTATAAATTGAAAGATAGCCTGTGTAATTTCATTTGTTTCTCTTTGTCCTCCCTTTTAAACCATAGGGAGCAAGCGGGCTACAGGGTGGAGAAACTTGACCTCAAATGGATGGCTAAGCTCAGTGACCTTGAGCTCAAGGACACAGCAATGACACCAGATATGGAGAGAGTCTTGAAAAAGGAGCCTGGCAAAATCCATCTCATCAGCTCACAACTTGGTGAGTGTTGCAGATCCAAAACAATCGCAAATAAATGGATGGAAAAGTTAAAATTGATCTTAAAGGCGTTGAGAATAAGAACTTTCGTTCAGACTACTAAGTGGTAGACAATATGCTGTTATGCTGAGACATGTATTTGATTTAAGTTACAGGACAGTCTTTTTTATAGATTTAGTTGATCTCAACTCAAAACTGAGCAAAAGTTTTCCAAAAACTAAAATTTGTTTATCTCTGTGATATCAGTTTATACATTGAGCAAGATGTTGGATGGAGAGTTAGTAGACAGTATTGACTTATCCAGATGGAATAAAAATACATGAAATACAGTTAAACACTGCGAACCTCAAAATTGTTATTAAAACCAAGTTTGACAGAAGAAAAAAGTTATTTGTCTCAAGAATTAGTTTTCTTGAAACATTGTGCTTTAGTCAAAAGGTCTTTTTGCTCTTTGACTGGCATGTTAGCCACTAATATCATTGAGTTTTTTTCTGAAATTGAATTGTGTCAAGATCTACCATCATTGCAGTTGAGCAAACAGCTATAACATTTTGATGATACAGTTTGAACCAGATTTTCCTGTCCTGAGCTTATATTTTTTCATAATTTTGTCACAGAGAAACCTGAGGATGACCCATTTCACCTTTACGCCGACCTACGAGAAATGTTGCATGACTACAGCAAGCTGGAACAAGTGGTGACTTTGCTTGGCTCCCTCAAGCGGTCCTACACATCTCATGTGAGTAGAACCTGTACAGTGTAGATGGTGGCCAGTGTCCCTTAGTTGTCTGCTCCAAATTTCTTTACTCACTGTGCAATGAACCTGATATCATATATCTTGCTTGGGTCCTACACATCTCATGTGAGTAGAACCTGTACAGTGTAGATGGTGGCCAGTGTCCCTTAGTTCTCTGCTCAAAATTTTTTACTCATTGTGCAATGAACCTGATCATCAGATATCTTGCTTGTCACAAAGGTTGAATACAAGGAAATTCCCTTAGATGGTAGTCACAGTTCAGTTGCCTACTGTTTTGACTTCTCTCATTTTCTCTTCAAGTTCCACAAGAGAAAAGAATTATAGTATCGTATGACACTGACAATTAAGCAGGGCTTATCAAACTTTTACCTCGTAAAAGATGAAGAGGAATCACATGCCAAAAAAAAAAGGCTTAACTCAGATGCATTGATCATAAAAACTGTTTAATGTTCCTGAAATCTTATAAAATTTTAAAATTCGCTTCCTCAAAGAAAGTGGTTGTGCAATGTATTGGCAATGTATTGCCTCTTTGGTGCCTCTTTCCATCTATTCCAGCTCTATTTCTGTTTGGTACATTATTTGTCTGTCTGAACTATGGAGGAACATGCAAGGTAAACATACAAGGGTTTCAGGGCTCTCTTCATAGTGACAAACTGGAGTGCTTGTGAATTTTAATCTAGAGATATGGGCATTAAGTAGGCAGTGGCCTGCTCTGAAAAAATTATTGATTTGCTGACTTCATGAGAGATGTGTATCTGATCTTTTGACTGATCTGTTTAAAGATATAGAAAACTTTGTTGAGTCTGTGGTATCAGAACTCAGAATAAAGCTTGGAAGATTATCTAGCAAAAGCATGATTTGCAGCAAAATAAAGACATTTTGTTTTTATATTGGCCAAATAGCATTTGTTTTGGTTTCTATTTTTATCACTTATCTCATTATTGTATTTGTTCTCAACCAAGCCTAACGTGCCACTAGACTTCTGATATGATGCTGTGTGAGGATAAAGGCATTTGTGAAAGTCGCTATACTTTATTTTGTTTTGGTTTTTTTTTGGCTAAGAGCCCAACTCCATGTGAAACCAAACACCAGAGGGAAGAGCTGGTGCAAGAGGTTTGTCAAGACCTGGAGAATATGATCTGTGTTAAACCGAACAAAAGTGGTCACGTGTAAATCAGACAAATTTTGCTTGTGTGCAAGAGGTTTGTCAAGACCTGGAGAATATGATCTGTGTTAAACCGAACAAAAGTGGTCACGTGTAAATCAGACAAATTTTGCTTGTGCTTTTCTAGGGTCTGTGGGAAGAGCTGGTGCAAGAGGTTTGTCAAGACCTGGAGAATATGATCTGTGTTAAACCGAACAAAAGTGGTCACGTGTAAATCAGACAAATTTTGCTTGTGCTTTTCTAGGGTCTGAGGGAAGAGCTGGTGCAAGAGGTTTGTCAAGACCTGGAGAATATGATCCACATCAAGGACGAGCAGCTTAGGGTAGTCAACAGCTGCACTATTCAGCTGGTCAACCACTCCAGGTCAGAGGTCAAACACAAGTCTAGTTTGGTCACTAGTATTGGAATGTTTATTAATATTTTTTGGGATAAGCCTCATATTTGTCATAGAAACAAATTTAATATATTTCTTGTCTAACGACATCACTGAGCATGTCATTCAAAGGATAGCAAACTAACTTTAAGGAAGACCTAAGTACTTGCCCATATCAGCAGAGTAAATGATTAATATATAATCATGAATATCACCGTACTGAAAAAACTTATGAAAGACGTGAAATAACCTCAAGAGATGTTGTATTGAAAGATATGCTAATGATTTTCTTTTAGTATTAAAGCACAACAATAGCCAGATCTTGTGGAAGAAAAAAAATTAAATGTTTCCCGTGAAATCCACTTTTAAGTTCCAAGGCATTTGTTGTTTAAATCCCATGCAAAGTAAAGAGAAGTTTAAAGCTGTAGTAAAGCTTCAGCTGCCATCTCTATGGAAATATTGACTACACCAGTATTTTCTCTCCAACAGATCTGATAAGCCACAGTATGTGATACAGACCCACACAGCAGCTATCAAGGAGGACTGGTGTACCGACCTGACCTTGGCCAAACTGGCTCGTGAGAAAACAAACAAGCTTGCTTGGGACATGCCGATGAGCAGTGACGAGACCGAGTTTGATGTTGTCCCTGCTCACTTCATGAAACATGTGGTTGTGGATCGGCCCAAGAATTTTACCAAGGTAGGAATATTTTTATATTAGGAGGGACAAAATAGGAGAGAAAGAGTTCATGTTAATGTTGAAGAAAAGTAAGATGAATTGAAGTTAAAAGGAAAAAATAAATATTGAAGAGGGATAGGAGAAGAGAGCAGATATAAGTTAGAAAGGCAAAAGGGAAAAAGAAGAGCAAGACGTGGAGAAAAGAAGACTAATTGAGGTTAAAGAAAAAACATATGGGCAATTAAAATTTTATGAGCTCTTCAAAATACATTAACAATAACTGAGTAAACTTGACCTGTGGTCAACCAGATCCGCTGTGCCTCACCCATTTTCCTGCACCCTGACAAATCTCCATATGGCCTGGGAGTGCAGCACCTCTGGGTGTGTTCATCAACCCCGACCCATGGCCAGGTCTCTGTACTGTCAATACATAACTCCAGACCTGCTCTTGTAGAGTCGTTCAAGTAAGCTTCTTGTATTGTGGGCACACATAAGTAAGTCTTTTATAGTAGTCATACTCTTTCTTTTGTGTGAAAACATATGATCATTGTCAAAAGTTTTGTCTCAGTGTTTTTTTTTGCCCACCAAAGTTTATGATATCTTCAATAATGATAAAAATGTTATAAAAATACTAGTACTACTGCTACTACTATTGCTGCCGCCGCCACCACCACCTACTACTGCTGCTGCTGCTGCTGCTGCTGCTACTGCTGCTACTGCTGCTACTACTTTTACTACTACTACTACTACTACTACTACTACTACTACTACTACTACTACTACTACTACTACTACTACTAATAAAGATAATGATAATGGTAACAAAAATAATAATCATAAAAATGTAAAGAGTAAAGAGAATGTAATAAAATCTAAGTAATAATTAAGAAGTAATATAGTGTGAAGCAACATGTAGATGATCATAAATGACAATATTATAATAATTGAAAGTTTGTGTAGAGTCTTATGTAAAATGAAAATAATCTAGATCTTGAACACATTGATGTGTGTAGAGGCTAGAGTAATGCTCGTCCTGATTTTATTGTACAGAACAAGATGAAGTTAAAATAAGTTTGCAAAGAATGTGTCACAATCAGTACAAACAGTGTTTTACTTAGATCTACAATCAAAGTTGAATTCAAGTCAATATCAGTTCTTGTTTAGATCTCTTCTGTTCCAATCAAGCTCTTTCTTAAAACCTATCTTTGTTTTTACCAATCCAATCTTCTCGAAACCTTACTCAAATGTACTGGACAAAAACTATATAATTTATTCACTCTTCTAGAACTAGTGTCGATGTCTGGAGAAATGTAGTGAACTTAGCTTCTATTTCTTTTGGAAAAAAAATAGGTGAAAAATAATATAAAATAGACTAAACACATCCAGTCGATTCACAGGTAAAAACATGATGGAAATTGGTGGTATAGCTTTGTGTTAGAAGAGAGACGAAGCACAGGGAATAGGTATACGCACAGAGAGATGATAAAGAACTATTTCCTTTGCTACAATCCAATACACCCCCACAATTAGAGCCATCTCTAAAATTAAATGTGCTACTAAGGTTACAACGTTTCGGAAACAAAATGTGCTATTGAAACAAGAGGCTTCGCTTTTGTGCTACTGAAGATAGAGCCTTTGCTGGAACCAAATGTCTGTAGAATATGATGTCCATAGCCTTATAAGAGAGTTTCAGATATAATCCACTTGTGTCTCTTTACTCAAATTCTTTTGTCTCTATATTTTGTTTTTTTTTTCCTCAAATGCTGTGGTAAATTTATCATGATACTGTTCTCTTTGTAATATGACATGAGTTTTTCTATTTCTCTTTTTTTTCTAATCTAGGGCCTGCAGCTGTGATATAGTGGCGGCTGAACTAGTGCCTGGCTGTGGTGTCGATATGACGCCTAATCAATACATTTTTCCCCAGGACACTGTGTGGGTTGCAACAGCTGAGAAAGGGTAAATGAAACACGTGGCTCTGGGTTCTTTTGTTCATAAATTTGAGAGGTGCAACAAAGAAACCATTGTGTCAAAGATAAATTCATTCATTAAGGTTTCATGAGTCAATTTTTCTAGTCATTTGATCATCACAAATGAATCTTGCAGTGAGTTCAGATAAGCAGTTTCTTGCTTATGTCACATCCATATTTTTGACATTGTTTAGAGCAAGACATTTTTTGGAGCGTATAGGTGATGCAAAATGCATAAAGTTATCAGAACTCTTTCTACTATCAGTTTCTTTTCTCTTTTGACATAAGAAACCAAAGGCACATTTATCTTTTTCTAAATGTTATTTGACGAAATAGAGATTTCCCACATGTGACTCATCGGAGCTGGAAACTTTTTCCTCAGAATTATCATCTTCCCTCTCACGAGTGAAGATGGTGTGCGACGAAACTCACTGGCTGCTTTCACAACTCCCTCTGTAATAGTGTCTCTTAAGTTTGTGGATGAGCGTCTGTTCTGCAGTTTTGAGAATGGCACAATGAGCGTTTTCTCAAGGATTACATGTATGTGAAATATGCTCACAATGGAAAGGAAATTTTAAATTGACGGGAAAATAATTTAAAAAAATAATGGCAAGTCTAAGGAAAGAAAATTCTCTGCTTCTTCTGTTTTATCAAAATTTTTTAAGTGCACCAGACTTGATGAAGCTTGTTTATGATGCTCATCGATAGATAATACACTTTTTTCTCATAAATTAGAAATGTCTTATGCATAATTATTTTTTAATATTGTGATGCACATAAGGATTTTGTCAAGATTAGATGACAATTTTATTTGCTTCAAAATTTCAAAGAATGTTTGGTTTTTTTTGATAGTCACGTTTGGTTCAAGTAACAAAACCAAAATTCTAGTTAATGTATAGATTTATAAAACAATATACTTCTCTAAACTTACAATAGTGAGAATTACTAGGCAATAACATCTTTATTCTACAAAGAAGATAAGCTACTTAATCATTTGAAATAATCTGGAAAAAAGAAATCTTTCCTATTTTTCTTTCATTTCTTCTTTCAATGAACGTTACAAATTGGATGTGAAACATTTCCCTCTTTTTTTTTAATGCTAAAGAAAGATTTCCTATTTTGATTCAGCTGGAGGATGGACTGTGTCGCGCCCGTCACAGCTCAAATTTGGGTTGGCAGCTGTTAAGATCCACTTCATCCATGAAGAAGATATTTGGCTCTCATGTGGCAACAAGCTTTCTCTTGTGGAGATTGACAGCCTTGCTATAAAGGTTGGTGTGGCAACAAGCTTTCTCTTGTGGAGATTGACAGCGAGCAAATTTTTATATTCTTAAAAAAAAAAAAAAAAAAAAGACAAGAAAAAACAAAACAAGAAAAACATCACTGCCAGATGAAAAGGAAAGTTTTTGAGGGAAAAAAGGAACCTTTTTTGCACACCAAACTTTTGCATTTTTTAAGCTTTGTTGTCGACTAAAAACAAAAAGCTGTTCATGTTTTCTTTTCAATTACAAGCACATTCAACAAAGGCAGCCTCTGTTGAGAAGATAGAGGATGAGAAAAATTAAGTAGTCTCAACATGTAATTTTTGAGTCAAAAATATAAATTATAGCTGTGTTAAAACTGCTATTTGTTATCAGTTGAGTGTGACACAGGACTGATACTGCCACAGGCTTTAAAAAATTTTTTTTTCATGCTTTACCCCTAAACATCTCTTGCTATCTCATCACCCAAAATGTACAATTTGCAAACTTTTTATTTTACCTCTCTTCTCCTTCCCCGTATCCAGTCAAGCCATGCATTGGGTGCCAATTTTGAGTCTGCTGTGAACCACGTGGTGAAAGCTGGAGTTGGAATTTGGGTGTCTTTCACCAACAGCGCCTACATCAAGCTTTACCACATTGAAAGCATGGAGAACCTTCAGGAGATCAGCATCGGGAACTTTGTGCACAGGATCAAAACAGGTTGGAGGAGAATGATATGATGGATAACTCACATCAGGCTGATTTAGTCAGGGTCTTCTAATCTTCTGACTTTCAGTTCTATGTTACATCAATTTTCAAAGTACCAGGATGGTTCAGTGTCCTTGTTTTATACATTATATGTAATATTTCTGCAGAAAATCGAGGGAATATGTATAAATTTTGGCAATGGAAGCCTGGGCAATTGTTTTATAATTATAATTAACACCTTTTGACACGTAATATGTGACGTCAGATTTTCGCATTATGTTGATTGAATATAGGTGTTTTTGTAGTTATTAGAATCAGATGGTTTCTCCCTAACACTAACCCTATTGAATACTCCGAGTAAGATAAACCTCCATAGTTATTTTACTGGAACCAAATGCCAAACTATTTGATAGTTATATCAATTGGAGTGGTATCTGATTGGGTATAATACGATAAACTAGTTGCTGTCTACTCAGTCCAAACTTGACCCTCTCATCTTGTGCCTTGACTTCTCCCACAGAGAAGCTTTGGACGCTGAATGGTAACACTGAGAGCCTCATTGTGACCAGTCTTGCAGAGAGCAAAGGTCTGCTCTGGATTGGGACCAGTGTTGGAGTTGTGCTCACACTGCCGCTGCCCAGACTTAGGTGAGGTCTGGGAACAGATGGGGAGAAAGGGGGTGGGGGGAGGGGGGATAATCCCACACTTAGTGGCAACACTTTGAAGATCATGTGTTTCCAGGCAGGGCTGGTCCATCCTCATTATTTGTTGATAAAGGATGACAGAGGTATAAGTTGTTAACCTTAGTCCCAGCCTACGAGTTCTCTATAGACTGGACATAAAATATAAGTTATTAACCTTAGTCCCAGACTACATGTTCTCTATAGGCTAGACATAAAGTATAAGTTGTTAACCTTAGTCCCAGCCTACATGATCGCTATAGGCTGAACATAAAGTATAAGTTGTTAACCTTAGTCCCAGCCTACATGTTCTCTATAGGCTGGACATAAAGTATAAGTTGTTAACCTTAGTCCCAGCCTACATGTTCTTTATAGGCTGGACATAAAATATAAGTTGTTAACCTTAGTCCTAGCTTACGAGTTCTCTATAGACTGGACATAAAATATAAGTTATTAACCTTAGTCCCAGCCTACGAGTTCTCTATAGACTGGACATAAAATATAAGTTATTAACCTTAGTCCTAGCTTACGAGTTCTCTATAGACTGGACATAAAATATAAATTATTAACCTTAGCCCCAGCCTACATGTTCTCTATAGGCTGGACATAAAATATAAGTTGTTAACCTTAGTCCCAGCCTATGAGTTCTCTATAGACTGGACATAAAATATAAGTTATTAACCTTAGTCCCAGCCTACATGTTCTCTATAGGCTGGACATAAAATATAAGTTATTAACCTTAGTCCCAGCCTACATGTTCTCTATAGGCTGGACATAAAATATAAGTTATTAACCTTAGTCCCAACCTACGTATTTTTTATAGGCTGGACATAAAATATAAGTTGTTAACCTTAGTCCCAGCCTGCAAGTCATCTATAGACTGGACATAATATAAGTTGTTAACCTTAGTCCCAGCCAACAAGGTATCCTACAGAATGGACATAAAATATAAGTTGTTAATCTTAGCCCAGCTTGCAAGTTGTCTATATTGTAATTTTTTAGAGCTTTTTTCTAAGTTTGTGAGATAGTAAACCTGGACTTTGTTTTCATATCTCTACTGCTATTTTAGAAGTCCATTGAACTTCATGTTTTTTTAAGTAACTTAGCAGGGCAAGTAAACAAGCTACCTTTCCAGCCTTGGCCAAATGCTATTGAAACTGATAGACCCCATAAACTCTAATAACTCCAATTTATCCTTTGAATGAACTTAGGTTGGGTAATCAATCAGTAATCTCTCCTCTTTAGTGCAAGCAATCATGACCTTTCAGGCATATCTCTTCCCTCATCGCTTTTGGTGCATCTGTGACTTGTTCTACATTTATCCACTTTGTTAGTCACTCCAACATCTTTAATCGCTGTTTTACATTGATGTTCTAGTTTCTCTCTTCTTATCACATATTGGGCGTTTACATTTGAGTGATCTTGTGTCAGCTTCCTGCAACACTGTTTATTCAGATTTCTTTGCAGTCCATGAGATTTGTAGCATTCTTCGAAGGAACCACCTCCAGTTTCGTTTGTACCTGTTTTAAATATGTCCCGGCCTTGCATCCGTTCAATATAACACTCCAGGGCTCTTCTTTTTGTGGGAATAGAATGTGTTAATGTGGCATTTTGCAGTTCAATTTCAATGCTTTCTTTCTGCTTTCTTCTTTAATGATGTCTAATAACTGTTGCAAGACTTCACTATTTTCTGCAATTAATACAGTGTCATCAGGTTTTCTCAAGTTTTGTACGTTTTGCCTCGCTACTTTAATTCTTGGGTAGTCTTCTAGGTTTTGCATAATTATTTCCCTGTAAGGACAGAAAAGGTCTGGGAAAAGCATGCATCCTTGTCTGACACCATACTGTAATTTTTTTCACTGAGGTGATTTCTCCATAAACTTGCTTTGCTGCTGTCTCTTCCTAGAATATATTTTTGATCAATCATAGATCTTTCCTATCTACCTTCAACTGTGTTAGTTGTGTTATTATCTCAACACGTCTTACTCTGTGGAATGCTTTGGTGTAGTCAATGAAGCACAGATATACCTTTTTTGTACTTCCAGGGCTGGTTCAATGATAGTTCAAAGTATACAGATTGCTTTTGCTGTACCTATTCTCTCCACAAAGCCACACTCTTCCTCTGTTATTTATGGTTTTATTTTGTATCTGATTGGCATCATGATTTTTCTTAAAAGTATTTTGTCGATATGACACATGAAACTGATCATTCTATGTAATTTACACTCTGTTGTGTAGGTATGCTAAGTGGGTCTCACAATGTAAAATGGCAACAACAGTCCCCCTCAGTCCTTGATATCTTGATGTTTTGTTGTTTTTTTGTATCACACCAGTGATGGCGTCCCTTTATACCGTGGCCGCCCCAGCATCTCCCTCCACGCACACCGCAGTCCCGTGAAGTTCCTGGTAGCTCTGCACTGTGCATCAAGCACACTGGAAATGAACAGGAATTCAAGTCTGCGCTACACGCTGAGGCAGCGACAGAGCCGGCGGAACATGGAGCGTGAGAAAGTGGAGTTGGAGGAGTCACACAAACGGAGGATGGTGGAGCAGGGAGAACTTCTGGTAGAGGTGGAATCACCCAGCGGGGTGAATTGTACGACGCTTCTTGACTGTGTGCCAGATGATGACGCATTACGGGATAGTACGGCTGCCTGTTGGGGCAGCGAGCAAGATGACACAGAATATGTCACAGAGAAGGAAGTGCAAGAGGCTGAGAATCTCTCCGCTTCTCCCTCTAGGCTTCCTGATACTTCACCAACAACACCGAACATTCGTGCCGTAAAACCTGTGAGCAAGTGGGATGAACATTGTGAATATTCCTTGGCTAAGGTGGATTCCAACTCTTCCTTAACAGAGCAAAAGGGTCAGGAGGCAAAGAGCTCTAAAGCTGTGGCAAATTCAAGTGGAGCTAAGGTGATAAGGACAGAGTCTTTAGATGACACAGCTGTTGTGATCAGGCGAAAACTCTCCTTCCGCTCTGAGTTGGCCAACAGGATAATGGTCACTTCCCGTACTCTGTCAAGGTCAACCGTTGATCTGGCATCGTATGCAAATGAGGTTGAGATGTATTACGACTATTTACTGGAGGATGCCACCTCGGATATTGAGGAGGAATCCACCGATGATGAGGAACAGTGTAGTAATGTTGGCGCTGATGATGAAAAGACTGATAAGAGAGACAAGAAAGATAAGCATAAACCTAACAAAGACAAAGGTAAAATGCAAGCAAAAAAAGAAAAGGTCAAGTTAAACAAAAGGTCATCTTTACTGAAACGCTCCTCTGGGTCTGTGACTGGCAAGAATGAGGTCACATTGAGACTTCCTCAATTTGGCAGAGAGGGAGGGGAAAACCCCGTTGCTGGTAGGAACAATGTTGCGCCTGTGCCTGGGACTCTGAGATCCCGTACCGGAACTTCTAAAAGTTTAGGCGGTGGTGGGGGGTTTATCAGAGGCTCTAGCGTGCGGGCAAGCACTTCCCGTAAAGCAAATACCAACAATGCTGTGATAGTGCTGAGTGGAGGAGACGGATACTGTGACCTCGATGTGTCCCGCAGCCAGTTCAAGACAGATGATGCATGTGTCCAGCTGTGGCTTTACAAATACTGATACAGTCGTATCGGGATCAACTCACGAGACTGCCTATACTGGCAGCAGCATCGGCCTGAGTTTTGCTGTTGATGCATACCATCACATGTTGGTAGTGGCTACGGCCAACTCTTTGTTGATTGCCCTTCACTGGTTACTTGTATTTTGTGAAACCGTTTCACAATCCTGGGCATTGAGGGATGACAGTTTCATTTCAATACATAATTTGTGAGACAGCTGTGTTATTGGTGTGAAGTGGGTGACAAAGACATGAAAATCACCCATTTGCAATAATCAGAGGTTAAACCCTAAAGAAGGTGACAAAATGAAATTGATCTTTACTCATGATGTTCAGTATCGTATTCATTATTCTAAGTTTTAGGAAAAAAACATTATTGCAAGGTTTGCTTTTTTCTATTCAACTTAATTAAATACTCTCTTGGGAATGACTCAAGAAACTTATTTTTTCGTGCATCTCCAAAAGAGATTTATCTTTTATATATGTAGCTTATAATGAACCTGTCATAAAGCTTTCATTGTCATTTCGCCAAGAATGTACTATAAGGTTTATTTATTATCCTTGTCTTCCTTACAACAAACTACCCTTTGGCTGTCTTGCTATCTCCTCAAGTATTTAACCATTATGCTTAAGGCATTAATGTTTTTAGGCTTCTTTCGTTTTTTTGGTATAAAAAAAAACAAGCTCATGTAAACACTGGTACCAGGAAGGGAACATTGTCCTCCCATGTACTCTGCTCCTTTCTAGTATTGTTGTAAACACTGGTACCAGGAAGGGAACATTGTCCTACCATCTTGTACTCTGCTCCTTTCTAGTTTGTTGTAAACACTGGTACCAGGAAGGGAACATTGTCCTACCATGTACTCTGCTCCTTTCTAGTATTGTTGTAAACACTGATACCAGGAAGGGAACATTGTCCTACCACCATGTACTCTGCTCCTTTCTAGTATTGTTGTAAACACTGATACCAGGAAGGGAACATTGTCCTATGTACTCTGCTCCTTTCTAGTATTGTTGTAAACACTGATACCAGGAAGGGAACATTGTCCTACCATCATGTACTCTGCTCCTTTCTAGTATTGTTGTAAACACTGGTACCAGGAAGGGAACATTGTCCTACCATCATGTACTCTGCTCCTTTCTAGTATTGTTGTAAACACTGATACCAGGAAGGGAACATTGTCCTACCATCATGTACTCTGCTCCTTTCTAGTATTGTTGTAAACACTGATACCAGGAAGGGAACATTGTCTTACAGACAGAAGAACAAAGTGGGGTTGACCTCAATGAAAGGTTTGGTATGCTTTCCCAGCTCTTGTTCCTCTGCCTTTTTTATTTGCCTACGGTTGAAACCACATATTTTTAAAAATAATGGTTCAGATTTTATTTAATTTTAAAATATTTATGCTTGGTAACGAGATCTACAATTTTCTTCCATTTGACTTTGGTTTCTAACTTTGCTTGCCCTGCCCTGTTATGCTCAGCTTCTAGTTACATTCCTGCTCATCCTCTACAATAACATAATAACAGAAAACATAAAGCTGGTTTTGCTTTATACTTAGCTTACATTCCTGCTCATCCTCTACAATAACATAATTACAGAAAACATAAAGCTGGTTTTGCTTTATACTTAGCTTACATTCCTGCTCATCCTCTACAATAACATAATTACAGAAAACATAAAGCTGGTTTTGCTTTATACTGAGCTTACGTTCCCGCTCATCCTCTACAATAACATAATTACAGAAAACATAAAGCTGGTTTTGCTTTAAACTAAGCTTACGTTCCCGCTCATCCTCTACAATAACATATTTACAGAAAACATAAAGCTGGTTTTGCTTTATACTAAGCTTACATTCCCGCTCATCCTCTACAATAACATAATTACAGAAAACATAAAGCTGGTTTTGCTTTATACTAAGCTTACGTTCCCGCTCATCCTCTACAATAACATAATTACAGAAAAAATAAAGCTGGTTTTGCTTTATACTAAGCATACATTCCAGCTTATCCTCTACAATAACATAATTAACAGAAAAGGATTATACTTAGCTTACATTCCTTCAACTTTTTAATTTATCTATTGTTTTAGGAATTGGTCCTGGCTTCATTATTTCCTCCAGTGATGAATAAAAAAAATGTGTTGTTCTAGCGTTACTTAATGAGCTCAAGTTGCTGCCATGGCCAAAAATTCAAACTCCATCTTGTTGCAGTTTGCTCCTTTGAAATTGTATATAAACTTGAAATATGAAACACTGACCAATTTTTGCCGACTAAGACCCTTAACAGCTCAGAGAGTGATGATTCGTAGACACTGAGCTGATGCTAGAGGTGTACAGAAGGTTCTCACAAACTCATCACGAGTTCATGATCTGTTCACAGTTTACACTGATTGTCTTTCACTTCATGAGCTTTATCTTTAGAATGAAGAGAATAAGACTTGCCTTCGTTATATAGACTAATGGTACATCACGTACTGAACACTGTCTTTAGTATGAATAACAAAATGAAATATTGCAAGTCAGACAGATGGTTTGCCACCTAAGGTGCCCAATCTTGTTCTAAAGGAAGCAAAATATTGTCCTAGCAAGTTAGGCTAACTGTTTCTTGTCTACTTAACCAATTTGTTCTAGAATAAAGGATGGAAACTGAGACCTTTTTTAATATTAAGAGAGAGAAAAATGGAATTATGCATTAAAACTTACTCTGATGGTTTCATATTGAGTGTGTGAGGTTGGCATGGATCATCTCTCTTTCCTCAAATGTCTACTAAATTAAGCCTGAATATATTTGCATCCTCAAACTTGAGCTCAACATGATGTGTGGGCACATATGAAAGTTTTTGCACAAATTTCCAGTGTTCTAATTGTTTGCCATGTATTGAAAGATATTTTGATGAATTAAAAATTTCTCCTGGTGTTTATTTTTTGGCATTCAACTCGGAAAAAATATTTTTTAAAATATTTATTCAGATTAATATGTGTATTTTGCTTGAACCAAAAAAAAAATATTCTATTTTTCATATACAATATTGTTTTTGACATTTTTATAATGAGAAATCAGCCTTTTCACATGGGTGTCTTGCTTAGCAATAACTGTTGAAATGTTTACTCTTCTATTGTTCATATGACCAAAATTATATCTCTTGGTACATTTGTTAATAGAGAACTAATATGTTGATGTTTGTCGCTAATGATTTTCACACACATAGATGGAGTAATACTGATGGATGGCCAATGTAAAGAATCTGTAAAAAGAATTGAACTTTTTCATAAAAATTTTTGAATACAGAAAGCTTATGAAAAATGAAGGGAAAGATAACCCTGTCAAATTTAAAACTTTAAATTATTGTGAATAGAATTGACACCTACTCTTCCCTTATTGCTTCAGATACATCCAGTCTTACTGTGTCACTCAAAGCGCTATATGAAACAAATCAACAAAAAAATAAATCAAATAATTCAATCTACAAATTTCCCTCTAAAGAAAGTTTCATAAGAAATCATAGGACTCAAGGTGGCTAGATCGAGAGGTTAAGTCAAAAGTTATAATGATGAAAGTTAATCTTGTTGACATTTTGATTTGTATAGGCAGAGCTGATGCAAAACAACTGAATTGTTACAAAATGTTTTAAAGGCTTTAAGTGCCATCATTATTCTGTTATGATCTGAGACAAATGCTGTTACTTCGAAACAAATGTTTGCTTTGGAAAAACTGTGTGGATTTAAGTATTGCTTTTTATTAAGGATTTAATCAATTTTACTACATTTGCAATAAACCTCATTGTATGAGACAAAAGATAGTACAATGCTGAGGGTTCAACTTCTTTAGATATTAAGAACAAATAGGTTCTATAGAAAAGTGAGAAAATGAAGTTGATAAAGAAAACCCCTCAAGAATCGCATGAACTATGAAATTTTAACATTTTACTGTATGCCATGCATCAACATTTTTATTGTGTATAATCAGTCCTATTATTATTTTTAGGTAATTTGTGACCATCACTCCAAAAACCTGAAAAAAACTTTGATCTATTGTTAATAAATATGCATGAAATTTTATTTTTAAGGATAGTATTTTATATTGTTATAGAAAAGCTGTTGATGAAATTGTGCTGAACAATTTTATCAACATGATGTTTTAAATGGAGTTAAATATTTATGATGGTTTTTTTTTTTTTGCTTTCATCTCCAGGGTAATTTTTTTAAGGAAAACCAATGTGTGCTATGCATGTTTCCCTTCCTCCCTTTCTTTTCCATTATTTTCACGCACATGAAAAAAGCTGTACCTGAACTCATTTCCAACAGATGTCTACTGTATAAATGGCAGTATGGGTCTTCAATCCGACTAACTTCTTAGATTTAGTATTATAAGAAAAGGGATCACTGAATCCTTTCCAAACTGATATTCGAATAATTTTTTTCTATCCATCTTTTCTCTATGAAGTAACCCGTTTTAAACAGATTTTGCGTTGTGGAATCAAAAAACAAAAAAAGTTTACAAGGCAAAGTGTTCTGCATCCAAGAACTTGTTGCCTTGAAACTCACATTGTCTAATACATACATAATATCTGTTTAAGAACTAGCCTTCCATGTGGATGTTCGCCATAGAACCCAGTCGTTCTAAAACCTGTTTTTATGGTCTCCAGAGGCACATGTTTCTACTGTCTCGGTAGAGACCGCGGTATAACATAGTTAGTTAGACAGGTATTTACTCTCTAGGTAGAAACCATTGTATACCATAGTTAGACAGGTATTTACTCTCTAGGTAGAGACCATTGTATAACATAATTAGACAGGTATTTACTCTCAAGGTAGAGACCATTGTATAACATAGTTAGACAGGTATTTACTCTCTAGGTTGAGACCATTGTACAACATATGTAGTTAGTTAGACAAGGCAGCCCAATTGGGCGCAGATGTCACGGACAGCTAAAACTGTCAAAATGAGGCAAAAGTCTTTAGTAAACTCTGATGAGTCACAGCTATTCAGTGCTAGTAACCAATAAACAAGTGCCTTCTGAATGTGCAATGTAACTTACCACAAGAACATTGCTCTAGTTTGTTTCCATCAACAAAAACTTTTTATTTTTTCTTCAAAATTTAACCCTTCTTTTAAATATGACATGGCTTTGCTATTACCGAACGACTCTGGCCGTCAGCAAAAGTTACACAGTTGTGAAATGGAAAAGAAACCAATAAGCACCTCTGTAACATCTGTGTGACTTTCTTCCCCCAAAGATATGACATAATGAAACAACATTGACTCATGTCATTTAAAAAAAAAATTTCTATTTTCCAGCAATCAACAGATGAGAATTGGTTGCACAATTTTTTTTCTGTTTACTAAGACGTACCAATGTATATCTGAAAGTTTTGGGTTAGTCTGTTATAACATGCCTTATTTCTGTATAAGCCAATGTGTTTCCCTTCTGTGGTTTTTCTTTGTCCATGTAGAAATAATTCTATTTGTGGTATTGCAGCCACTACCATTCTGTTGTCGATGTTAATGACCCTAGTTTGATCTCTTGTGCCTTCTTTTTTAAAACAGTTCCATTTTACCATTATATTTAAACATTTAGCACTAAGCATGCTCATACATCTAACATTCCTGCTTCTGGCTTTGCCTGCTTTGGTGACAATCTTTACAACTTGCTGCAACCTAATTGGCAACCATTCTGACTTACATCTGTGACTCTTGTATGCTCTACCAACGCACACAACTTAGTGGTAAAAATATGATTTTCAATGTTTACCAAAGAATGCAAAAATAAACTTGTGGTTTAGAGACACAATGTTTTAGAAATAAGCACTTCATTTTCTAATCTGGCATTAACAGTGTCTTTCAATCTGCCAGCCAGCCACTTTGTGTGTCTGTCTCTCCCTTTTTCCTTTGCCATCTCTCTTGTCTTATTTATGTCACCAAATTGCAAGACAATTGATATGCTTGCAACAAATTTAATGAATAATTGATGAAACTTAAGATTGGATAATAAAGCTTGCTCGAGCTCTTGTAAAAAATGTTGCATCATGTTTATGCATTACATTGTGATAGCTATAAAAGCTGTAACACCCCCTTTCCCCCCCAAAAAAAAAAAAATCATGCAATTTTACAACAAAACATATTTCTTTTTCTTTTGTTTGCCTGATTTTTATGTGATATTAGAATCTTCGATGTTTGGAGTTGGTTAAATCACATAGATTCTCTCAATGTTCATACTATGTCTAATTGCCTAATAATGTTCATATAGTAAAGGGAAAGGTTTATTGAGCACACACCAAAATTTTTACTTTTCTCTTTTTTAGATACATCATACTTTTTCGCCATTGTGGTTTTTTTTTGGAAAGGAAAAAGGATCCTGCTAAATTGAGAAATTAATTTTAACTTTTTCATGAGTTTATAGGTCTGTAAGTAAGTTGACTCTGTTATTTTTTTCCTTGTTTTTGAACTACTACAGCCCAGTCAGTGCCACACTATATATTATATATCTCATGTTTTTTTAGACATTGCTCAGCTTCAAGACCAAATTTTATATATATATATATATACATATATATATATTTTTTTTTGGGGGGTTATTTTCCAACATTGGCTAAATTTGTTAATGCTCAGCTTAACTTGAAGACCAAATTTTATTTATTGATTTTTGTTTTGTTTTTGATTATGTTCCAACATTGGCCAAGTTTGTTATTTTTTTATTGTAACATTGCCATACAATTTGTTTTCTTTATTTTGTTACATTTGCAATCTCAGTGTCAAAATTAATTTTTTTTTTCTTTTAAGCTTCAAGATTGGCCAAAGTTAAATGAAAAAAAAATATTCTAATTACCCCCCCCCCCCCCCTTGAAACCATACATTTAACATTTTTTCTTGACTTTGACTTATTAATAATTTGTATTTTTTTAAGTTCTTAGAATGCAAATAGCTGGAAACTTTTTTGGATGATAAATCCATGCTTGCCCATTCTATTCCCTCTTTACCGGTCTTTTTCCAAATAGCTCAGCACATTATGATCTATATTATCTTATAATTATTTTCTGGTGACTCACAAGTTTGACTGATTTTTTATTCACTCAATTACATCTTGCCCTCGGTCAAATTGAATCATCTGTTTTGCAATTCTAACATATGTAGATGGTGATATGTGGAGCAATGTCTTTTTATTGGCTTCACAGTAGTGAAAATTGCTTGAATTTATCAAATTTTTCTGGGGAAGTATAAGAATTTATTTACTTTCAATTCCTGAAATTTCGACGTTTAATTCTGAATAGCAACCTCCAGGAGTGGTTGACACAAAGGATTGATGTGTAACCCACAATGGTCCTTAACAAAAGTCTCAGAATGGAAATGTTGACTTTATCAATTGAATAGGATTCACAGCCTTTGCTTAAATGATATTTGCATGCGAGGCAATTTCTAAGAGCTCTTTACTGGAATCTTGACAATGACATGTCTCTTAAATCTATCTGAGCTGCAGCTCAACCGCTGGACAATTTTATTTCCAATATACACTCTCATCGACATCAGATTGTTTGTGATGAAAATGTATGAATTGAGCAGTGAAAACTTCAGTGTACATGTATAGTTTTGCAATTGTATGAGATACATAAATATGGAAATCTTTGAAGGCATCGCACACATATACCTGGGTAGTCATTTTTATAATATTGATATACCCTATATATATATATATGTATATTCTCTCTGCTTGGCTCGTAGGGTGTTTCTAGTGCTATAGAGATCTCAATAGCAAGGCTTAATTGTTGTTTTATCACTCTATAAAACTCTTGGGATTTAGAAAAAAAATGGGTTGCAGGTTAGCTAGAGCTATAGACATCATTGTGGGTTGGTTTGTTGTATTTTGATATTTAAATTTTTTTAATCATCTTAATAATTTGGTTGTTAATTGACAATCATTTTATCTGAAAAAAAGTGCATGTATGTTTTAAAATACATTATTATATTCAGCATTGAATTGTACAGAAACATCTAGAGAAATAGGTGTACACACATACATTCATATACTTGTAATAAATAATGCTTTAATAGTTTTTAATAATGTGATCCTAAGTTGTTAAAAAAAATCAATGGACTTACAATTCTTTAATTCTTAACGCATAAAATGTTGAACTTTGAACTGGGATGTACCACCCCAGAGCAGTTTCCACAAAATACTTTCAAGGTATTTCAACCTTGACAAGAATTAACCAAAATGTTTTTACCGGAGAATCTGCTTCAGTTGTATGATCTTCCTGATATATGTTTCTCTGCAATACGACATTCATGGTGCTCTTTATAATAAAAGTGTTTTTAATACCTTGATTGAAAAAAAAAAAATCTCTCTATAGCCATTATGTTGTTTTACAAGATGAGCAGGTCGGTTAAGACAATGAATGTTAGAGTTGGCTTGAATGAATTTGTTGTTGGATAGAGTATTTTTTCCTAAATTTTAGCAGTTAACTTTTTAAAAGAATATTTCATATTTATCTCATTCTAAAAAACCAGTTATGACAAACAGCTTTTTTTTTTTAAATTGTGTATTCATTTCCTGATTTCATAGTTATACCTCTGTCAAATGACCTGTATTCTCTTTGAGAAGTATTAGATTTTGAGAAACTTGAAATGAAATTTGTCAAATTTTATCTTTTTAAATAATTATATATTCTTAAAAATTGGCATTTCTACTGTATATATGTTGTGACAGGTTTTTAAAGTATTTCTTATTCAAAATCGTAAAATACTTACTTTTAAATCTAGTGCACGAGGTGGTTTTTTTTTTTGAGAATTCTGTGTCACAGGGTACAAGTATTATGTTTGTGTTGAAATATATACAATAATATACTTTAAACAACAAATAAATGTACATAGATACACTTATTCTTGGTGCCTTTTTTCCGGTAATTTTAATGTGTTGTTAGAACAAATAATATGAAAATAAACATGATAATATCAGTAATTGAAATTAAGTAAATATTACTTAAATACAAATAAATCCCAATTGAAGAAAAATAGCAGATATAAGAATTTGATGCGAAGGAGGAAGTGGGTATGAGGGTTGCAATAAAGTTTAAGTTACATTCATTAATCTAGGCTTATTTATGTCCTATTCTGGAAATGATGAAATTTCTTTCAAAACTGATTTCGTTCAAAATGTTCGTGAATCTTTAAAACCTGCCTCCCTTACCCTCTTCCAAGTTACATTAAACTTCTCAAATCGAGTCTAGATTCTGCTTAGTTATGTTAATATCCTAATATCTCAATAGAACTTGTGAAATACTGCGAGGAAAGTTTCACTTTTTCTTAGAAATAAGAGTCAAGAGTTCTTTCCCCTACTCTTGTATCCACTGGAAGAAACCTGCTTCACTCAACTCGGCTATCAGCTCAGCTGTTGCCTGCTGGTCCAGGGTTGCCATGGGAAACCGGGTTGGTCCCACCGGAACTCCGAGCTTATTTAGGATGGCTTTGAATGCTGGGATAGGTCTGCCCACACCTTTGCCTGGAAATATGGAGCAATAATCGTTTGTAATAGGAGATGATGTAAAGGTGGTAGACGATCTTTTAAAGAAATTTTGCTTTAAACTCGGATACCTTCTACAAATAATATTCAGCCTGGTCCCAATCCTTTCTCGGACTGCTTTTTGCACTTAGAGTAGATAATGAGAAAAAAGCGTGACGTCACTTATGGTTCTAAACAAGCTGAAAACAATAAAGGTCAAGCTTTATCATCTCTGCCGCAAGTGTCTTAAACAGTTCCCGCAGCGCATGATCCCCGTTGAGAGAAAAGTGGTCGAAGCCATTAAAATTTTTAATGTACTTGAATCACTCTTGCTGTTGAGGCGGAATCAGTTATAGATTGATTCAGAAACAGTAACCAAGCGTTGCTAAAGTTAAGTGTTCTTGTTGTTCTAATTTATATAAAAAGTAAGAAAGATTGGAAGGATGCAACAAAAATTAAAAGAGAAAAGAAATTCTCTAGATTTAAAAGACTTAAGTATTAGACATCTGCAAAACATTTTAAAAGAAGACCATCTTTCTTTCATAAAATGAAAGAAGTATGCCATTTTATTGCACTCACCTTATTTTATGCTGTTTATGTACTCACTGTTTTAAAAAGAAACTCATCTCTTTTTTTATTGTCTCACAATCGGCGGGAAGAGGAAAACTGAGGGGGGATTAAACAGAAAGTGCAAGTTAACGGAAAGGATAGCAAAAATCTCGTGTCTCACCGAACTTGAAGCAGACGTGAACCAGTCGGACACTCCTGGCCTGGAGCTCCCTGGCCTCGGCCAGTCTCCCGTCGTCCATTGCCAGTTTGGCCTGTCTGTACACGCCAGGCAGGAGCGAGTAGGTCGAGCCGATAGCCCCTCTAAACCCCATCGCGAACGCTGCGATCACTTGCTGGGGAGATACAAACAGTCAGAGAGTGCGCCCAATTATTAGTAGTTTTTAAAATTTAAACGAGTATAGGATGCATCATAGTTACACGTATTCAAAATTGCGACGTAAAATCGTCTCGTGATTGTTTATGATTTATATCAAAACTATAAACTTTAATCCTCATGCCAGCAGTTTTGTTTTTATTTAATTTCTTATATGCGCACCGATTGGCTTAGTTACATATTGATAACTGGATGAAGATACGGGCCAAGGCGCTCACACCATTTATCACTGCCAAAACTCCTGATTAAAGCCATTAGGATAAAATATGCTATATAACAGCCGATGAACACTTACAGTGGTCATCACTGATTTGATGTCTTAAACACTGCAAAAAGCACAAAAGAACAATAGTAAAGAGAAGAAGTTCTGCGCGCAACTAGCATTTCACGATAAGACCATCGGTGTCGGGGATATTCACGATGTGTGTATCAAATTAACGAGGAAGGATGAAAAAGAAAACTAAAATTTTTAAACGCAGCAAAGAAAAAGAGAACAGATAAGGAGATTCTAATTTTTTAATCACGGCCGGGCTGGCATGGCGTGCCTTCCTATACGACATGGCCTTTCTTGGCAAAATGAGAATAGACGGTAGAGAAGAAATCTCTTCAAGATACCTGGAGTGAGACGTTTTAATACTCTCTAAATAACACGTTACTTATTATGCTCCAACCATCAAGATTCTCAAAAATATTTAGGGATTAAAACAACGACAACAACAACAATAATAACTAATAACAGCAGCAGCAGCAAAAACAAGATCAAACCTCGCTTTTTTCAGAATTTCAAAGACGTAAATTAAAAAAAAAAAATTAAAGTTGCATTGAAACGCCTAGTGCGGAAAAAAGTAAAACGATCAAATTTGGATTTAATCAAGCATTATTGATGCCCTTGGGAACATCAGATGTCACAGGAATATTAGTTAACCTCGTCGCAGCCGAAAAGGATGTCAAAGTTATGCCCTTTGGCGTCCTTTGTCCTGAGGCACTTGAAGCCCTCGTACAGGTCTTTGCTGGAGAACTTGATACCCCGGAGGTTCGGGATCTGGTCTCGCGCCTTGTGGAGAAACTCCTCCATATTTACTGAAGATGGGCAGAGAGATTGGGAGATTGGCTTAAACTTTGATTCCACCAATTCCAGGCATTAAAAGTTGTTAAAGGTAAATTAAAATTCCACGCAGGTAATCTGAGCGGTGAAAAGGCAAATTTATAAGTAGGTTTAGGTATGACAATGACAGAATTAAATAAATATTTTGAACGGTAAAACAACAAGCTGGTTTGTCATATCTGATAGATTTGAGAATTCAGTTCGGCTGTTACACATTTCATTATGTGAATCTTCTTATCATATAACTGAAGACTGGGCCTTTAATCCACGTATTAGGCGTCAGTTCGAAACTCTAAGTTAACTTTGGGAGGTCAGCTTTTCATTAACTTGACCCGCAGCATTTCACATTGAGTCATTGAAGTTTGAAACAGCCAGAGTTTACAGAGTGAGGCAAAATTATTATTTTTGTAGCGCGATTGAGGATAAGTATCATAAAAATTATGCTAAGATGATCAATGTCGAACAGCGAATCGGGTTGGTATTTATAAATGCGTAGGAAGTTTACTATAATTATCATTATCGTAAACGCGCCAAATGTATTGAATCAAAATTTCCAGATTGCTATTTTTCGTTCACGAATATAATAACCCAAAGTCGTATCATTAAAAAAAAAAAATAACAACGCTTCTTTCCCATTTTGTGAAGAAGTAGAATGTCCCACATAAGCTGACGATTATTCTGTACTTGTGAATCATTCAGCGCTTACAATCTGAAATCTTCAGCCCGACATCTATAAAAAAATATAAAGACTTTACAAGAAGAAATGTTCAAAACGCAATAGACTATACTAATACGTGAGTTGTGTTCAGTAGAGTGTGTGTGTACTCTCGTATTCAAACTGAATTCAGCTAACCAGTTGTGTTCACCGAAGTGTGTGTGAACACCAGTGTTCTCGCCGTGTTCAGCTAACCATTTGTGTTCACCGAGATGTGTGTGCACATCCGTGTTCAGGTCGTATTCAGCTAACCAGTCGTGTTCACCGAAATGTGTGTGTACATCTGTGTTCAGGCCGTAGTCAGCTAACCATTTGTGTTCACCGAAATGTGCGTGTACATCCATGTTCAGGCCGTATTCAGCTAACCAGCTTTGTCACTGCAATGTGTTTGTACCTACTGTACCAAATTCGATGACCTCCGGCGAAATGTGAATTGCGTTTCCCGATGCGCATCGAATTGCACCAAAATTGAATAGAGTTATGTATGGACTACCGGAAAACAATCTATCTTGACAGATTTGTTGAAAAGAAGTCGAAAGTTTTGTAACAAGCATGGGTTTTAGTAGTAAACAAATGGCATTTTGCGTAGAAAACTATTCGTTACTCAGAAGTCCAAAGCAGGTTCAGTTGCTTTTCTGCAAAAAATATGGCTTGGATAGTAGATCTAGGTCTGGCATACCGACAGCCAAGTCAATTAGAAGGTGGTATGAGCAGTTCAATGTTTCTGGTTGCTTGTCAGTTGGTCACAAACGACGCCGAATGAGCTATGCAAAGCCTGTAAGATGTGGAGAGAACATTGAGGCTGTTCTCATGTCTGTTGAAGCAACACCAAAGAAATCAGTTCGAAGAAGAAGTGCAGAGCTTGGGGTGTCACAATCCTCAGTTCATCGAATTTTGAGACATGATTTAAAAATGAAACCATACCACATTTCCGTTCACCAAGGACTGACCCCGGAAAATGCTTTGCAGAGAAGAACCATGTGTGCCTGGTTCTTAAGACAAGTGAGATAGGAGGAAGACTTTTTGAGATCGGTGTGGTTCAGTGATGAAGCCCACTTTTATCTCAGTGGTACAGTGAACTCGCGGAACTACGTGCATTGGGCGTCTGAGAGACCAGATGAGGTGATTGAAAGAAATCTTCATGTTACAAAGGCTACAGCGTGGGTAGCTTTGAGTGCACAGGGAGTTATTGGACCTTTTTGGTTCTGTAACGAAGACGGGGCAACGGAGACTGTTACAGCTGATCGATATATGAATGTCCTTACTCGCTTCTGGCGAGCATTGGGACGGTTCTGCGGCCATGAAGCAAGAGGTCAGCAGTGGTTCATGCAGGACGGAGCCGCTCCTCATACGGCAAGACGGGTCTTAACATGGCTTACTGACCACTTTGAAGGACGCGTCATTAGCAGATTCACCGAGAAAACATGGGCATCACACAGTCCCGATTTAAATCCCTTAGACTTTTTTCTTTGGGGTCACCTCAAGGACCAGATGTCAGGAGAACAATTTCAAACTTTAAATGATCTCAAAAGTCTTGTCGAACGTTTGATTAGAGCTGTCACACCCGAGCAATGTGAGGACATCATTCAACATTTTTTGCTCAGAATGCGGAGATGTGTTCAGAGAGATGGTGGCCATATTGAACAGCTTCTATAAAGTTGTCCAGATGGAAAACCGTTACATGTTTCTGTATAAAATGTTGTTACTTACTTTCCGAATGGTTCTTTTGTATTTCTGTAAAAGCGTGTTGCATTACCTTTCAAGGTCATTTAGTAATTAAAGATTTTGTGGAGGTCATCGAATTTGGTACACCAGTGTTCAGACGGTATTCAGCCACCGAGGTACTCACATCTGACGCCTGTTCTGTCTGGGATGTGGTAATAGTAGAACGGCAGTCCTTCCGCTTCCAGTGCCACACGACCACAGTAATCGACCAAATCATCTGCAGAGACAAAGCAAGAGATGAGAGAAGAAAGAGAGTGAGAGAGAGAGAGAGAGAGAGAGAAAGAAAGAGAGAGAGAGAGAAAGAAAGAGATAGAGAGAGAGAGAGAGAGAGAGAGAGAGAGAGAGAGAGAGAGAGAGAGAGAGAGAGAGAGAGAGAGAGAGAGAGAGCAAAGACTCGGACAAAGGATGGCAGATAGCGAAATTGACATGGAACGTACGTGTTTTCCATTAAATGCTTGCTTAAGAATTTTCAGTTCCACTAGTTTTCAACTTATCATAGTGTTATATTGATACAATAGAAATTCATTTGATGCAGCTTGAAAAATATTTTAAGATATGAAAATTGTTCTCAGACACATTATATCATAGTTTATTACAATACCGATAATGGTAACAGGTTTAGACCCTCATCTGCTCCACCTATTGGGGCATTATTCCCTCACTTTCACCGTCATGATATTATTTCTCGGACTCAAATTTTCCTGACTTTCATCGTCATGACATCCAGTTCTCAGACTCACCATTCCATGATTTTCATCGCCATGATATCCAACTCTCGGACTCATCATTCCATGATTTTCATCATCATAATTTCCAACTCACGGACTCATCATTCCATGATTTTCATCTTTATGATATCCAACTCCCGGACTCATCATTCCATGATTTTCATCTTTATGATATCCAACTCCCGGACTCATCATTCCATGATTTTCATCTTTATGATATCCAACTCCCGGACTCATCATTCCATGATTTTCATCATCATGATATTCAACTCTCGGACTCATCATTTCCTTATTTTCAACGTCATGATTTAGTTCTCGTACACATCATTTCTTGACTTTAATCGTCATCTTATCCAACATCCAGACTCGTCGCTTCCTAATTTTCATCGTGATGCTATCCAGTTCTGAGACTCTTCATTTCGTAATTTTCATCGTCATGATATCCAGTTCTCAGACTTATCATTTCCTGACTTTCAACGTCATGATATCCAACTTCCGGACTCATCATTTCTCGACTTTCAACGCCATTATCTAGGTCTCAGACTGATCATTTCCTGACTTTCAACGCCATTATCTAGGTCTCAGACTCAATATTTCCTGACTTTCAACGTCATGATATCCAACTTCCGGACTCATTATTTCCTGACTTTCAACGCCATTATCTAGGTCTCAGACTCAATATTTCCTGACTTTCAACGTCATGATATCCAACTTCCGGACTCATCATTTCCTGACTTTCAACGCCATTATCTAGGTCTCAGACTGATCATTTCCTGACTTTCAACGTCATGATATCCAACTTCCGGACTCATCATTTCCTGACTTTCAACGCCATTATCTAGGTCTCAGACTGATCATTTCCTGACTTTCAACGTCATGATATCCAACTTCCGGACTCATCATTTCCTGACTTTCAACGCCATTATCTAGGTCTCAGACTGATCATTTCCTGACTTTCAACGTCATGATATCCAACTTCCGGACTCATCATTTCCTGACTTTCAACGCCATTATCTAGGTCTCAGACTGATCATTTCCTGACTTTCAACGTCATGATATCCAACTTCCGGACTCATCATTTCTCGACTTTCAACGCCATTATCTAGGTCTCAGACTGATCATTTCCTGACTTTCAACGTCATGATATCCAGTTCTCAGACTTATCATTTCCTGACTTTCAACGTCATGATATCCATCTTCCGGACTCATCATTTCTCGACTTTCAACGCCATTATCTAGGTCTCAGACTGATCATTTCCTGACTTTCAACGTCATGATATCCGACTTCCGGACTCATCATTTCCTGACTTTCAACGCCATTGTCTAGGTCTCAGACTGATCATTTCCTGGCTTTCAACGTCATGATATCCGACTCCCGGACTCATCATTTCCTGACTTTCAACGCCATTATCTAGGTCATAGACTCATTATTTCCTGACTTTCAACGTCATGATATCCAACTTCTGGACTCACCATTCCATAATTTTCATCGTCATGATATCCAGTTCTGAGACTCATCATACCACGACTTTCATCGCCATGATATCATGTTCTAAGACTCATAATTCTATGATTTTCATCGTCATGATATCCAGTTCTCAGACTCATTATTTCCTGACTTTCAAAGTCATGATATCCAACTCTCGGACTCATCATTTCCAGACTTTCAACGCTATGATCCAGTTCTCAGACTCATCATTATGATTTTAATCGTCATGATATCCAACTCCCGGTCTCATCATTCCATGATTTTCATTGTCATCAAATCCAATTATAGGAATCGTTATTCCCTTTAATTTATCGTCATGATACTCAATTTAAGACTCATCCTTTTTTGACTTTCAACGTCATGATATCCAACACCCGGACTCATCACTTCCTGACTTTCAACGCCATGATAGAGGTCTCAGACTCATTATTTCCTGACTTTCAAAGCCATGATATCCAGTTCTCAGACACATTATTTCCTGACTTTCAAAGTCATGATATCCAGTTCTCAGACACATTATTTCCTGACTTTCAAAGTCATGATATCCAGTTCTCAGACACATTATTTCCTGACTTTCAAAGTCATGATATCCAGTTCTCAGACTCATTATTTCCTGACTTTCAAAGTCATGATATCCAGTTCTCAGACTCATTATTTCCTGACTTTCAAAGTCATGATATCCAGTTCTCAGACTCATTATTTCCTGACTTTCAACGTTATGATTTCCAACTCCCGGACTCATTATTTCCTGACTCATTATTTCCTGACTTTCAAAGTCATGATATCCAGTTCTCAGACTCATTATT
>JAWDGP010006903.1:0-117500 GCA_033675545.1 Elysia crispata
GAATGCCGGTAATACAACTAATCTATTTTCTACAATTTTCAGGCTGTGCTTTAGGTTTCGGCAATGGCGCGAATGTCACAATATTCTTTGGCAAATGCTATTTCAGGCTTCCTGTTAATTATTTTTTAAACCTGAGAATGAGATTCTGGATGCTAATAATATATCTTTTAAAATGATATTTAAAAATATTTGAGGTATGGTTACATAATATGCGACACACCCTGTGGATTTGGGGGTCTACAGCAGTGTCAAAACTTGTACGTATTTAATTTTCTACATAAGTACTCTCTCACCTACTCCCCCCCCCCCCTCCCGCTGTTTTTTTTTTTTTTTAACTTTCGGCCAGATGGTAATGCTTTCAGCAATGGCATAAATGTGATGATATTATAGATCTCCACGCATAACTTTTTTTTTTTTTTTTTTTTTTTTTTTAAAATTTTTGGTAAAAAGTTATAAAGTTATATAAATAAAAAAAAAACCAGTCTTGTAAGCTGTGTAATATAACTCAAGTTATGAAATTATGGCTCTGTGAAAAGTTAAAGCACATTGTTTTCACTTTCAGTTTGATTGTCGGTTTTCAGAATGTGTAAATGAATTTCCACATCTCTGCAATGGCCTGCATGAGTGCTTGACAACATGGCTTAGACAAGGGTCGTGGGTCATGTGACATGCCTAGGCCAGTAGCGCACTCTTGAATGCTATTGGTCGAGATTATTCTCTTCCACCAATGGAGAGTTGTGAAGAATAAAAGACTTGTACGCCTACAGTGTATGCTCAACCTACGACGCAATAAGATCCTTAAGTTTTGAACTTCCTTCTTCCTTGAGAGTTGAAAGTTACATTACATCTGAAATATTAGCATCACTTTAGCCGAAACTAAATCAAGACTTAGATCCAAAGTCTAGAGGTGCTCTAATTTGATAGCATACCAAGAAAAACAGACATGATTAGATCAAGGTCCCGTGGTTTATCCCTTGGAATAATAGGGCTCCTGATCATTCTTGGAGGTAAACTACAAATGCATTATATATCTGGATCTCTAGATCTAGAGATCTAAACTGAGATCAAAATGTGTAGCTTACGGCGGTAATATTTATTAATTCACTAGAAAATCGTATTGAAACAGTAGTAGGGTTGAACGTTTACAAAGCTTGATAGATGATATTGATTTTAATTAAATAGCGGATTTTCTTTTCTTTTCCGTTTTTATTACTTCTGAATCATTCACTCAATTTAGGTCTTGATTGGTTCACTTATGTAAGTTCATCGCAGGTCAGTGCAGTACGTCGGCAGCCATGTTTGATGTGGTCTCTGCTAAGCACATCCAAATAATAAAACGGTATAAAGCTCAGCTGTTTTAATATGTTTCGCAGGGTACAAAAATTAATTTTCCATCTTATTATATATTGCAGTCTCTCTCTCTCTCTCTCTCTCTCTCTCTCTCTCTCTCTCTCTCTCTCTCTCTCTCTCTCTCTCTCTCTCTCTCTCTGTCCCTAGCTACCCCTGTTTTTCCAATACCCTTTATCTCTCAAGTTATAAATGTCTTCAATACTTCATGTCTTTCTCTGTGCTTTATCTCTGTCTCCATATTTGTCTCTATCTGTAACTTTATCTCTATCACTGGATGTCTGTCTGTACATCTCTCATTCTCTGAGTGTTGTCCATGTATCGCAAGGGATCGCCACTGCACTGTCTCGCTCGCGCATTCAGTGGTTGTGCTTTTGCGCGTCTATGTGTGTGAATAGAGGTCTAGTGTTTTGTGAGACGGAAGAGATGGACATACGGAGCCTTATTTCTTTGTCTGACGCACTGATACTGACACTAGTAACAGTGATACTGCATTCTTTGTAAAGCAGTTGTATGTTCTTCAACACGGGGAGGGGGCAGGCACCGTGACACACACACACACACACTGCCACAGTTCCAGTTTCTATATCGGCATTGAACATCGAGGCAGTGCTACTGATCAGTACGTGTACTCTAATTTCTAATTGGCATTAGGCCTGCAACTTGCGATAGTTTTCAACATTTATCTTTATCCAACCCTAAGATGTCGAAAAGAAAGCATTCTGCTTACACATTGGAATTTAAACTGAAAATCTTATCTGAAGTGGATGAAAAGAACCTATCGAAGACAGAGATCTGTAAAAACCATAGCATCCCAAACTCAACGCTGTCTACAATTTTGAAAGACAGGGAGAAGTTACAGAAGGCCAATGAAGATTCGAAATTTTGCCCGACTACCAAGCAAATGAAACTTTGCAGTCATGAAGAGCTGGAAGAAGCAGTGTTTCTGTGATTTCGACAAGCCAGGGCAATGCATGTTCTATTGTCAGGCCCAGTTATTATTGGCAAGAGAAGTAACGGTTACTTCCCCTAAAAGATGACCGAAAACAAAACTAGCTTTGAACCAAAATGAATTCAAAGGGCCCAAAAATTTCGGTTTAAAGTGATTCTACTGTATGTAGATTTTCCAGAGGGGAAATGGTGGCCGTGGAGTAGATGTGCGGAGTAGTGCTGGGGCTATCAATTTTTTAGGTCCATGGAGATTATAATTATATCTGCGGTCATGGATGTAGGCAATGTTTACACGACAGGAGGTCTTAATTTACTCTTGGGATGAAGGACCAGGTTTAAACCGGTATGAGGGTAAGTAGGACTGTGTTTCCACAGGATCATCATCAGGCTAGAGGTAAATATTCATCAGACTGGGGTATCTATAATGAAGATAATTTCATGATACCAAAATCTGAAATCTATCATGCAGGTCTCGATGTGGAGATGGTGATAGGGAGGACTGTTACAGGGATCAAACTAGAAGGCATGAAGGTCTCACTCTCAGGCTCAGGAAGCCAATCTGAGTGGGGGCAGCTACTGAATGTCTGCAGTATGATGGATTGGTAGCTCGGATTGATTTTTCTATTTATATCAGTTTAATGTTTGCAGACTCCTTATCACTGAACGAAGATGAAAAGGAGAAATTCCTCCAGTCAAATAAGACTGAATCTATCCGGGGAGACTGGGAGATCATGTTACAGGGATATATGTGACTTCTTCTGTTGAAGGTTCTATTTTGATTGGTTTGGACTGAGGCGACTTGGTTAAGGTTAACTAGATAATGGGGAATCGTTACACCAGTGGGTAGGCCCTCTCCAGTATATCGGTTTCTGTAATAGACTCATAGATATATATATATCCAGAGGTATAGACGATAAAAAGGGGGCGTCTGAGATTGTGAGTTTCTGCCTAGATCAGGTAGTAGGGCGCAAGGCCATCCAAACCGGGCCACCTATGGATCTGTATGCGGCGGTGGAAAAGGTTCAATGGCTTCAACAACGCATGTTGATTCAGCCTCTAGAGGAAGGCCTCATTACAGTGAGAGTCAGAGGGACAACCCTAGAGGTGGAGGATTCCCTCATGTTAATGAAGATAGAGATAATCATGTATACAGGGAGATGGAGCCTAATAGGAATGGTTACGAGAGTAGCTACCCACAGAGCAATACATGGAGGATGAATAATGTATACCGTAGGGCTATCTCACCAGAGTATGGGGACCAAGATGGTAGACCGTAGAAATATTATTTTCAGCTCCACGGCATGCATAAATATCCAGGGGTACAAGCAATAAAAAGGGGCATTGAAAATTGTGAGTTTCTGTGTAGACCAGGTAGAGGGAGCCAAGGCCATCCAAACAGGGCCACCTGTGGATCTATATGAGGTGGACGAAAGGGTTCAATGGCTTCAACAACACATGTTGATTCAGCCTCTAGAGGAAGGCCTCATTACAGTGAGAGTCAGAGGGACAACCCTAGAGGTGGAGGGTTCCCTCATGTTAATGAAGATAGAGATAATCATGTATACAGGGAGATGGAGCCTAATAGGAATGGGCATGAGAGTCGCTACCCACAGAGCAATACATGGAGGATGAATAATGTATACCGTAGGGCTGTCTCACCAGAGTATGGGGACCAAGAGGGAGACTGTAAAGATTTCAGCTCAGGAGCATGTACCCAGGGCTATAGGCGCTAAAAAGGGGTGTCGAACGGTCATTAGAATTTCTAGCAAAGATGGTATCTACCTTGGGTCAGGAAGTGAAGGGGCTGGGGAACAGGACGGATAAGATAGATATCCATCTTGGAAATTGGAAGGGAGGCTCATTGACCACAATGTGCAAGGTGTCATGCTTGGTAGCGAGGACAGTAGATTTAGACTGAAACAAATACTGAGTGAAGGCAGTCCATTTAGTCTAAATTTAAAGGGAGGCATTTCATTCTGGAGGTGGAATTAGCTTAAAAATTTGGTGAACGCAAAGTTGATCAAATGAGGTGAATGGGGTTAGGGCTGACCAAAGAGGATGTAAGATGTAGACTTAAACTGGGAGGTAACTAAACAGAAAAATGGGTCATATGCCTTGATGCCAATGGCAATCAATCCAACAGTGGAGACTAAAGCTTTAAACCATTTCTAGTCAACCTAGGGCGAATTAATTGAGGGAATGAGTATTGGCACCCTAGCAATAATATGTTGTATGTGGAGGGCCAGGTGCTCACATCGATCCATTAATGCGTGGGGTGTGGGATCTGGAAAGGGAATGTTGTTGGGGGAAGATGTACAAAAATGCAGTTGGGGTGCAGTTATAGTACGTAGGGTTGGCACATATATTATTAAACAATTTTTAAATTCTACCACATGGGATTACACTAGGATATCAATTGAACCCACCATTCCCAAAAATTTTGTGCCAGCTGAAGGTGTCTTGGCAGGAAAACTGGCATCAATCCAAGACCCACTTTGCAGAAAAGACTGAAAGAGAAACAAAAAATTTGTCACTTAACATAAAGGTGTTCATACATTGAATACATATGGCTTTGCAGCTTTATGCAGTACATAATTTCTGCACAAGTTTTGCAAAGGACTTCATACTCATTTAATAATTTTCAACAATTCTGCCTAATTTTTGTATAATCTAAGGGTCTGAGATTATTTTGCAAAATATTGCTGGGCCAGAATTCTATATCATACTCATGGACATAGCTAAACTGCATGATAAAAATCACATGGATACCAAAGAGAACCTTCATTGAGCTTCTAAGTCAAAGCTTCTCAGATATATAGTCAAGGCCAAGATTTTTGCTCATACTCCCATTTGTCCACCCAACAACAAGGAGTAAGTTTATGTTCCATACAGGCCAAGTTACCTGAAAATCTTCATAAGTAACCCAAAAACATTGTGCATCTTTTTCACCTATACCATTTTACTTTTCTTTTACTTCTGTTGTTCTGAGAACAAATTTGCAGGATTTTATTTTATTTATATTGTGTAGGATAAAATGTCTACCATCTTATGTACATGCTTCTGGGTTAGGAGGAGATTCCTTCTTCAGCTGAGGTGCTGCTGATGGTTTCTCTCCTACAGGATCTGCTCGGCTCTGTGTTGAGCTAGCAGATTCTTTGATTAGTTAGAGTGGTGCTGCTGATGTCTCTCGTACAGAATCTGCCCGGCTCTGGGGTGTTGCTGATGACATGCCCTCTGCATGATCATCTGCTGACTGAAAAATACATGAAAGATGTTTTTTTTAATGGAAATTTTTAAAAGTGAAGCATGAATCAACAATTCTGCTTGAGACTGTATACATGTACATTGCATTACTTTAGCATAAAGGAAGGAAGAAAGAAATTAGAATATCACCAAATTATATATTTTATCAAAATTCAGGAATATCCATAAGTCTTGTAAGGCTAAGCATGTCATAGTCTTAATAACACATGACTCTTCTAAAACAAGAAATTGGTATCTATAGACCAAAATTGATTTTTTTTTAATTTCATCACTGCATCCTGTTCCCCACCTCTCATTCTCCATCTGGCCCTGAAATTTCCTTGTTCAATACTGACCCTCACTGCCAAAGACTGAAAGAGTCGTTCTGAATGCTGTGTGATGTTTGGCAGGAAGGTATGTCCCAAACATAAAATTGACACCAACTTGTCTGCATGCTGTGCAGTGTTATACAAAGAATCAGTTTTTAAGTCAACTGTACACATGTCCCAATGATCAGCTAGCATAAATTGCGCGATATGGGACAAAATTTGTATCATGCATATACTGGATGTACTGTCAGTGTTGCTGCGTACCTCGGGTAGGGTACCGTGCCCTGCAGCTAGTCCCAGCACTACTGTCTGGCCATACCTTACCAATGTCTGTCTGGCTTCTCACTTCAACCTTCCCAGCATTTTTACTCTGTGTAGAAACATGAATACATCGACCCTTTTATATAAATATATATATTTTTCATTTATTTATATATCCACCTGGATTTTTACCATAAATATTTATGAATTCTTATGTTAATGGGCTTGTCAATTTTTTAAATTTCCCTAAGAGTGATGAATAAAGTAAATCATATCTTATCTTATCTTAACTTATCCTAGCATGGTTGCTCCTTGCAGAAGCAGCACATTGCTGCCATAGTTTGCATAGCTCTAAGATCCCTGAAACACACAAGCCTTCAGACCTTGGCAAAAAAATGGACCTCAAGTTTACCTTGGCTCGAAAAAGGAGTAAATTAAAATTATTCAATAATACTGTCTAGTTCGATTGTTTAGAAGTCATTGGGATAAAAAGGGGACTTCGAATTATCAGGATGCATAGAGAAAGAGAGTAAAAAATTGTGGGTTACAGATCAGTAATGTTGTACTAGGGTGTGTAGGGATACACATCTGGACTCTGAGCATAACCCCTTTCTCTTTCCTTCTCCTAGCATTAGCGTAACATAAGTGGGCGGAACATACACACATCAGAATTGCTTGCCGCACGAACATAGCACTACTTTCTTTGTTTTACAAGCTAAGAAAACTGCTTTCAGAATCGAAAGAACCCGTCAAGATGGCTTTAAGTAAACCATATCCTTCTTTCCAACTTTGAACTAACCAATATTTTTTAATAAAGCTTAAAGAGAGAAATATTCAGTAAAATTAATCAACTTCGAAATATCCAAGAATTCCAACAATCTGGATTCGAATTATTTAGACTTGACTGTATTAATAAAGCATTTTTCTTTTTAATGATTGGAACTAAAAGATTTCCCAAAATTAGGTGTGCATTTAACTCATTGTGTGCCAATCGACGATGTATCGTCGATATAGTGAGCCGTAGCTGTGCCAATCGACGATGTATCGTCGATATAAGAAACAATGTTTTTCTCGCCATTAGTAGCCCGGTCATGAAACTTTTTAAGTTTCCTATGAGAGATAACTATAAAAATATAATAAGTCATAGTTACACAAAAATAAGCCAAACTGGAACCCAATTTCCAATGCATCCTCTAAAGACAATATGCACAGTAAAAATGGCCTGGCACAACCGTGGAAAACGCTCTGGCACACAATGAGTTAAGCCTTTGAGGTAGTTTTTAAATAAAGCGTCTTTCTTTAAATGAGCGTTTCAACAGTCTTAGACTGAAGTCTACCTACTGCTGTCTCGCTAAGTAAATCTGTGTGCCTGTGCTACCTGACTCCACTAGCACTAAGTAACATGTGCCATTCAGTAGCAGATCTTCCTCTAATTCCAAACACCTTTTTTACAGCCGTGTTTAGACTACATTTGTCTCCAGTTTTAAGTTACTGGAAGCAGGTAAAGTAGATCATACTTACTTTTAGGTATTACTATAAGTATCAGTGCTTTCAGGACTAATTACCGTTGGAGTGAAAACCTTTCAGTATTACAATAATTGTTGTATGGTATCCTCTGAATCATCTCATGTGAGGCTGCTGTGCTGCCCATCCTCATTTCATTTAGCAAAATAAGAAAAGAAAAAAAAAAAACAAACTCTTTTCTTTTGAATGACCTTTGCATCGTTGTCACGCTGGATTTCACAAAATGTATCCAACTTCTTTTGTGTGTTGGCAGGTGTGACCTTAAGCGTCCTCACTTATTTTGCATTTAGTGCTTTGAGAGATGGTTACCAAAAACCCTCTTCCATGGAGACCATCTTCTCTGATGATGACGACGATGACTGGGCTAAAGTTAAAGATTATTCAGACAGTGCAGCCTGGGCTTATGGATTTGTAGTAAGTGATTTTTTTTTTTTTGCAATAGTTATATGTGAAAATGTGAGATGATTTGCTTTGCTTCACGTTAAATTTTATCAGAACACAAGCATGATTGCCCTTTCAAATGAACAGGTGGTGAAGACAAATACATTCAAGAAATACAGACTTCACGAAAGTAACAGACTTGCAACCTTCAGAGCCAAAGCAACTTTACAACAATAACACATAAATGTACATATGATTCAGAACCACTCTTAGTAGTTTTAAAATGTGTACATGACCTGAAGATATTGAAATTCTTCTCTCGTCGTCATGACAACATTCTTTAAATGAAAGAGATCTCAAGCAAAAAAATGAATAAAATTTAGGTTGAACTTTTAAGCAGTAGTCTGTTCAGTTTATCTCTCAACCGCGACCATAATGTGGTGCTGATGAACCACTATAGATACCAACCATGTAGTGCTTGACCTGATGTGGTGAAAAAGTGCTCTTCAAAAAGGTAAAGATGTGTTATTGCTCAGACAATGTTATAGAGATTAAAACTTAGGGCCGCGCATCATAGAGAATTTATTGGATTACCTTGGATTGCTAAAGCTCATAATTATTCTAGATCTAGTCACAATCTGTAAACCTCATGCAAGACATTATTAAGGGTGGCAAGTTAATATGAGAATGTTGTATGTTTCCTTCTTGACAATTAGTGAATCTGGTCGATGCTTTAGATATAAAAACAATAACGAAGTACAAAACCTGTGCAAAAGAAGCAGAAAGTGTGTTTACATTTGCAACTGCTGCTCCAGAAAAAAATAGAAGATGATGATAGTTGTTTTAAAAAATAATGATCAATTAAATCACTACTACTCCCCTGTACAGTAGGGCATTTTTTCCATGAACTGTTTTGTTTCTATGCTGAAGTAGGTCAAATTTCATTTAATTTTTTAACTGTTCAAATTTTCGCTCCGTTAAAGTTAAATAACATATATTTTATAGACATTTATATTTAAAAAAAATAAAAACAATAATTTGAAGTAAAAGTGCCATCAGCTTTAAAAACTGTAAACCGTAGAAAACAGTGTTGGTTTAATATTACAAATGTGGCAAAAAATTTGATGAATTAATTACAATAAAAAATGTAATGAAATTCACAAGAGCATTCTTGAACCTATATCAATAAATTTTCTTTAGTATTTTTATACTGCTTGGTACGCTTAACTTGGTAGATCAAAATTCAGTAAACTTCATCACTGTACATTGAGTGGTTTCGGAGGAGATAGGGGAGAAAGAAATTGAAGTTGCCTTTTATAATATAGATGAAGTGGAAAATTATATGTCAAGTCGTGGCATACAATTTTAATTTCCTGAGTGTTGTTTTAATCAATAAACTTCTACAATGAATTGTGGAAGTAAAGCTGTTTGACTGCTTGACTTGCTGTTTCAGGAGTGCATTGACTAATTGATCCATGCCTTTCTACATGTATTTTTCCAAAGTTTAAAAAATGTCTCGCAATGTAAATTTATTGTGCTTGTTTTTGCTCTTCAACAAGTTTGTCTTGATAAGACTCCCAAATCCTTATCCCTCTTAATTTTATGATTTCATAGCAGAAACCTCAACAGAATATTATCATAGGCTGTACTGAGCACTTGAAAGATGGTTCTAATATGTTTCTCTTTCATAATATTCAATCATGTTGCAAAAATACTTTTCCCTTTAAGGTTGTTGAAAATTTGATATTTCAATATTTATTGTAATTGGATGTAACATGAATGTACTTGATGTAAAGACAGTCTCCCTCAACACCATGCATGAATAATTACTTATTTCTCTCTATTTTTCTTTTGTCAGTACATCGTACCTGGCATTATCTTTCTTATGGCAGCCCTGATTCAGCACAAGGCTGGGGTAAGGCTCGTATAGATGTATTATTTTGCATTTCCTGCTTGTGACTGTAGCTTTTAAAAGTTATTTGTGAATCTTTGTTTTCTTATTCAATGTGTAACCTGCCAGAGATTTTCCTACCTTCTCTCTTAACCCTTTCCCCATCACTTAGCCTGATGCATCTCGGGCTAGCTGTTTGTAAGGGTTATCTATGTCTACCAAATGCTCATACTACACATAATCCATTTAACAGTACCCACCTTACTAATGCAAAACAAGAGCCTTGTGAGCAGTTAAGTCAGCCTGGCCCATATCAAGCTTTATCAGTATGGGAATTTAGAAGTAACAAAAAAAATGAAAACTAGTCGATCACAACTTCCTAGAATTGTTGGGAGATTTTTATGTTTGAGAAAGCAGTGTATGAATAATCAAGGGCAATAACCTTTTTCAATAATTCATGATGGATTTGTTCCCTTATTTGTTTGCTTTCATAGAAAAGAGAGATTCATTGATGCACTGGTATGCATGAAACCACATGAGATTCATTAAATAAAAACTGACCTATCACTGTTTTCTTCATTTTAGTCTTTTATTTTTATAAGAATATTTCATATTTTCCTTAAATCTTTCCTCTCACTCTACAATATCTTTAGAAAGATTTTCTCTTACTTATTCTTGCCTTGTCCCTCAACCTAATCTCATCCTTCCATTTTTCTGCCCTTCTACTCCCTCCTCAGCACAGAAATCTTCTCCTCCAACTGATATTCCATGTCCAACTTGCCTTGTTCTTGCTCAAATCAGCTTTTGTTATGTGTTTGCCTTTCCACCTCAGCAAATCTTTTTTCTGTCCTTGCTTATTTTCTTCTTGTTGCCCATATCTCTCCTTTCTATATTTCTACTCTTTCTTTTCTGTGCTCATTGTCCTCTTCTTATACCTGATCCCTCTCTTCTTTCCTATTTCACTTTCTAATACTGTGTACTATTCCTCTTCTTTTCACATAAGTCCAATCAAAGATCAAAGTTGAAAGAGAACAAACCAAGACAGGCGTGGCCTGTCAAGTTAATGATAGATCTTATCTGGCAAGAAATTGAACCCTAACCTCCCTTTTGCGAGTCCAGCACTCTACCTACTGACTTACCTCCCATTCCAACCATTAATGCTAAGATCCTCCTCTAATTCCAGACACCTTTTTTACAGCCATGTATTGACTGATTGAGCAAGAGATGGGCTCAAATGGGTTTACCTGTCATCAGTACCCTTGTTTTGCACAGATGGGACGTGTAGAAAATGTAAACAATCTGTCTCTTTGAAGCCTAAGCAACATGTAGACTTAGCCAGTGTTGACAGAATGCTGGTGTTGAATGTATTGGACTAGGCTTAAGTATATTAGGAGGGGAGAGGTGTTAAGTTCTAGCTAGCAACCTTGGATCAAAGGCTTGAGCATCTGTTAACAGATTTTCTCTGCTCAAGCAAAGGGGATGAGGGGCAGAACTTGATCTGTTATAAGAATTATTATAACAACTAAGCACAGTGCATGATCGAAGTGTAATGACGATCTATAAAAAAAAAAAAAAAAGAAATTTGTTCTTTTGGCAGTTCAAGGACTATGTGTTATAACTTGTTGTAGCTCAAGGAAGAGATATTAAATAAGGAAAGAAAAGAGAGAATACACAGGGGAAAACAGATGAGTTTGCGGAGCGCTTGAATTTGAAGGATCCGTTTCTTTACCTGATCTTGCTCGACTGCAATTAAAAAAAATGGCAAGTAAATAAGCAAATTGAATATCTTTGTATTATCATGCACTGACAATAATGGGTTTGATTCATACTGAACCATCTGGTGTGGTTGAATAAAATCTAACCAGGCTCATCTGGAAGCCATGTGACCTTCTTGGTAAAACATTCTTCGACAGACTTTAAGAGGAGGTGAAATTAATCGAAATCTGATGTGATGTTTTATTTTCTTTAAACTTCAATTTTAGGTTGAAGTTTTAAGTTTTGACTAAAACTGACTGTAGAAGAAAGAAGAGAAGGACCATCGTAAGGAAAGGTGATGAGGAATTTTTTTAGGGGGAGTAGTAGAAGACATGTGAGCAAGTGTGAGAGGGATCATAGTAATTAAAAGAGAGAGAGAGAGATCTAGGGCGAGGAAAAAAGGGAGAGATTTAAGGAAATATAAGAAAGTTAGGGGAGTAGAAGCAGGAGATTGGGGTAAGTAGAAGAGTGAGTAGAAAGGGAATAGCACAGAAAGGAAAAGGTTAGGCAAGAAGACGAGAGACGAGAAGTAGAATAGCATAGGGCTGGAGTTGGACTAAAGGAGATTAGGGGTATGAAGAATAGCCACAAGGGCAAATACTTTGAATGGTATCATTATTTTTCTTTTTATGACATTTAATAGGCTTGCTGTATAAAAAGATGCCTTAATTATGGTTTGAAGGGAATATAAAGATCAGGAAAAGGGTGGGCCAGGTTTTGAGGTGGAGTTTCTTTTGGGCTGATAGAACTGTCTGTACTGTTAATCTAAATCAGTAAATAATTATGATAATACATTCTTGGACATTATAAATACATCTGACTGTAAAAGCTTTATCGTATAACCTTCAGTCTTGAGGTAAAATCAGACACGAATTTGGAAAATTCCAAGTTGCATGGATAAAACTTCAAGCAATGGATTTTATTCTTAATCAATGTGTGTCACAAGGGCAGAGAGGTTATCTAAAGTGAAAATGATCAAGTTTAAACTGTGACTAAAAAAAATGAGTTTGAAACTTATATTCCTGCAAAATCACTACCTTCCAATTTTTTTTTTTTTTTATCTTTTTCAGTATATAGTCTCGTCCATCATTGGTCTGCTTGGGGTTATTATCCTATGCATCATTGTTTTGGCCGCTGGCATACTTGTGATTGGTCTCATTGTCACTATTGGTAATGTCAAGGAGGATTGTGAGGACACCATGGCAGGCTGTAAATGCAGGTGAGTCTACATTGTTATTTTACAGATATATTCAAAACAAGTTCCCTTTCTCTTTATTGTTTTGTTTACTCTTTACACCTCCGCATCAATTTATTCTATTTTTCTGTCTTTTTCACTTTTCCCTTTTAATTTTTATTCTTCTTAACCTATTATTTTTGTCATTCTTAAATATGGCACTGTCCTTCACCCCTTTCTGAGCAGAAATGGCTGTGTACTTTTATCTTTTTTTGTTTTTTGTTTTTTTTTGTCCAGACTATCTGAGTTGCTGTTAAGTATAGTAGTCTGCAGCATTTACACAATTTGGCTTCTCGTTGTTAAACTCAATTTAAAATGCAATAGATAAAGGTTAGATCTCTGTTGTAGCTTTTTCAGAAATTTGACAATGAATCAGAAATACACAAATATTCACTTAGACATCATATTTATTAATGAATCCAAAAATAACAAACACATAATCATGTAACTGATTCCCTGTGAATCAAGTAAAATGCTAACAACTTTTGAGGCGTCCGTAGAATTTCAAACAGATGTTACTCAATTAAAATGAAAAGGTAAACTAGCTGAGTTATGGATTTTAATAAGAGCTTTTGTTGTTGTTTTTTTTTTTTGTAATTAAATATGTCTGGACATAAGAATAGCTTTTGTCAGAGATTTTTCCAAGCAACAGAAAGTATGCCTTTACTTGGTGCCAATATCTCAGTGAGAAAAAAATTCAGCTACTGGAATTTGTACTTTCCCAAGACAAGAGGGTGTAAACCAGTGACATCAATTGAAATTGTAGTCAGCACAATTTTGTAAGCTTTTTAATAAACAGATAATGTTTTGTGTAGATTTGAAAATAAAATTATACAAAGGGATACCTCAAATCAAAACCCTGGAGCATAATTTTTTTACAACAATGTTGGTATCTCTTTATCACTTCTGATCTGGCAGATGATGAAGCACTTCAGATTTAATTGATAGAAAAATTAAATTCATTCATACACTGTTTTTCATCACTTTATGTTGGCTTGAATCAGATTTTCCCTCCACACTTCTGTTTTGTATACTGTACATACAAGGAACTATGAAGACTAGTGACCCGTTATCATATTACAGACAGCTTCACATGCAAGGCAATAGATATTTCCAGCAGTAATCCTCTTCTTTATTCACTTTGGATTTACCTTTTCTTGGGTGTATTCTTTCGTGTTGAATATTTTCATGTTTTTTGCTATGACTTTGTCCTTCCATCTATCATTGGGATGGTTGTTGCTTTACTTTCACTATTAATTGAAAAATTAAGCTCTTTTGAAGTTAAGGCATAATAAGGGAAAATGAAACCAGTGTCACTTTTATGAAAATACAGATTGTGAAACCATGGCTAAGAGCGGACCAACTTACGAAATATCAGTGAATCAAAAATTGCTTTTATATCTATAGATTCAAATAGAGGAGTGTTTAAGTTAATTCAAACAAAGTGCCACTGCATGAGAGACTCAACTTAAGTGATAATGTTGCATCTACCTCTAAAGTGGAAGACTAAGCCTTCTCGTCATCTTTAGCGGCAGACATAGTATTTTAAAGATTTATGCAGCAAGGAAGAACACGAAATGCCAGGAGTAATCATGTTGGTGGAGAAAATAGTGTGCACTATTCATCTCTTTTCTTAAAAGCAATGAAAGCTTAGTGTTTTCCATTAGACATCTAGTTGTGTTTGTTAATCAGCTACTGTTTACCGTTACTGGCTTAACAGTGTAAACGCTACAAACGTTCTGGCTAGGGACCCTCAACATTAATCATTTGGTCCCTCTGGTACTGAATTCTTAATTCTCTCTGCGGATGTCAGGGGGTATTATTGGTATAAGTTACAGAAGAGTAGCCTTTGTTTTTGTGCTATTTTTGCATCAGACCAGTGGGGAGAGAGGGGTTCAGAATGCATCCTAGCAGGCCAAGAGGAAAACTAATTCTCCTTCAGGAGATGTTGAGGTCAGATTCCCGTAGGAGGCAAATTTCTGTCTTGAAGATATCAAGCTTTTGTGGGTCAATACCAGCTCTGAACTGTAAAATACTGACGGTATGTTAGGAGTTAAGTGCTTAGCAAGAATATTTCCGAATGTCTTACGATCATTTTCATTAAAACTGTGAAGGTTCTCTTAAAATATTTAGGGTTTCATTTGGTGCAGTTGATTATCTCTTTAGATTGACACTTTGCTTACTGCGTCTGACATCAATAAATTGCAAGAGCATTTGAGCTTCACAGTATCTTTATTTTACCAATTGTGTTCGCTCTTAATATGAAGAGAAGTATCCTCATTCCAGCACAAGACCTCCATAGTAAATATTATTATAATTCTTGAGCGCTAATTCATTTTAAAATCTTATTCACTAAGGACATGACATTATAACAGCACTAAAGCATATAAGAAACATGGTTTACATTAACCCTAGGTAGTTGGTCTTTAGCAGCTTTTTCAAAGTCTGTTAAATTCAATTGAATTTGAGTCTCTCAGTTGCTGTCATGGGCTGTTTCAGATTTTCAGTGCTACAGCATGCTCTCTCACTATTCTTTTTAGTTCTTTTTATGTTCAGAAATCTTTTTCAACTTGAACGAAGGAACTGTGATGGTAAGTAAAGGGGCACAAGATTTAACAAATATCTAGGTGCAGAGAACAGAGAATCAAAGTCTTCAAATGAAAAGGTGGGGAAGACATTAGGAAATGCAAACTTCTCAAAAATAAGACTTATATCCTCCAGAACCATACAACTGCACTGAAGAAAAGCAAACCTTACAACAATGAACTGGTGGAGAAGACTATCACAATAAAGAAAAGCAAATTTTACAACAAAAACAATAGATACATCTCCTCCAGAACCATACAACCAGATTAAAGAAATGCATGATTATCAGTATGCTCATTTTAAAATCGGTATTTAAAAGCCATATAAAACCAGAGCTAAACTTGATTTGAATAGAAGAAAATGAATAAATAAAAATTAGAAGTTCTAAATGAAATAATATGTGTACAAATAAATTTAATTCCTTGATTCTACACATGACTTAAAAAAACTACTTGGCAAAGAAAGTGTCATGTCATACATCAAAAAGATACATTTTAAGTCCTGTTTGTAAAATTTTTTAAACATATAGAAAATAAATGATGAAAATGTTATTATTAAGTTCCACTTTACATGTTTGGTTTTTGATGACCATCTCTCATTCGTTTTTGTTTTTTTTTTCCTAGCATTAATTCTGGCGAGGAGGATATAATGCCCTTCAAAGAATGTCATTACATCTCAGAATTTGCTGGATATTGTATTGGTATGATGGTCTGCATCATTCTGTCGTGGATTCTGATGCTGATTGCTTCCATTTTGGCAATTGTCTACAGTTGTCGCTCTAATGTAAGTTTACTTAAAATAATCCTCACATTAATAGTATTAGTCGTGCTAGGTAAGCCATATATTTAGTTGCTTCAAAAGAAGTCAAATGCAGAAAACTTTGGCTTTAAAATCGATTAACTGAAATATTTTTCTAATATTTGCCTTCTTTACGTTGTGTTAAAAATGTTGTTTATATGGAGTCTTACAAATAGATCTTATTAGTTCAAAGTCTATAATTCATTTTTTGTTCTTCACTAGTGAAAAACATGATTTCGAGCTGTCCTGGATTATGAACAATAATTTAAATGGTCTTTTTGATCATGAATATTTTTTACTAATTCCGCACTTTTAAATATAAAAAAAACCCCAAAAAACAGAAAAATGAGAAAGTTTCCTAAGTAAATATGGTTGTATACATAACTTTTAAAGATGGGTAATAACAAATGAGAGAAAAAGGGCCTTTTTATACAGCGTCTTTTGTATGTCTCCCTTGTGTGATCATGTGTTATAAATGCTTTTTTTTCTTTTATGTTTGTTAGTGGAACATACTGGATTCATTTAACTTTTGCAAACGTTAAATATGGGGTGGTTTTCACTTTGTTTTCCTAGGAAACCCAACCTGGCATGGTGTACACCAATCTCCAAGAGGATGTGTTTGTCACTGTTCCAGGCCAACTCCAGCCTTATCCTCAGCCTATTTATGCCCAGGGCGGTGCAGTCCCTCCCTATTATAATGGGCCCTCCAGCCAACCACAAATTCCCTTGGAGATGTCCAAAGGGCAAACTCCTGCACCTACTTCCACCATGGCCTGAAGATGTAAATCTCATATTCTCAAGCCTCAAAGAATAAAACTGCATATTTTTTAATTTTGTTTTCTTACTAATTTGTCTCACAAGTTTGTAAAATCTTTTCTAAAATAGTTCCAAAAAGGAAGCCTTTAGAGTTCAGTACTTTTTGTTTTCCCTTAAAACCACAGTGGTGAAAAGTGCTTATTAGTGGTACTAATAATATTGCTTTTTTATATATATGTATGAAGGCCTATTAAAAAGTTTTTTAAATTTTTCAGACCATCCTGCCTGAGACTTGACCAGGAAAGAATTTTTTTTTCAATTTCATGGTGAATCTTAAAAAGGTCTACCTTAAAACTACTACTTTTGTGCTTAAATTTCCCCCCTTTAAATTTATCTCTTTTGACAGGAATAGAATTTATTTATATATACATGTATGTATGACTGTATTTTGCATTAAGTACTCTTCATTTGTCAATTGTTCTTTTTTCTTTTCATGAAATTTATCAAGATATACCAAAAAAGACACAAATAAAAAAAGCGTTAAAATGTATGAAGAGCGATTCATAAGATGTTAAATACAAGTTTTAAGAGGTAATAACTTTTTTTTTCCTATTACATCTTTTGGACTTTAGAGAGGTTATCAATGTTCTCATACTACTGCTTTAATTCACTGAACTGGAATAGAATAAGAAAACAAATCCAAACTAAGTGCAAAGATATAATCCAGATTAAGCATAGTTGCACTTTCAGTTGCCATGAGTTACACTTAAATCTTTCAATGAAGCTAGGGATAGGGTAACACTATTTTTTTTCCTGATATCATCCAGTCAGCAAGATAAAGTTATTGTTTGCTATGCTGGTTCTTTTTAAGAACAGTGGTCTATTATGAAAGACTTGAACCCCTCCTCCTTTAATCTGTATCACCTGCACCTTATCCTTGCCATTGAGTATTATGCATTTTTATAATTTTGCTTATACAAGTTATAACATCTATTACATAATAAAACTTGATGTTTCATGCCTTTTAAATTAGGAAATGTTGACTTAATTTGACTGTTCTCAATGACATTGAGCCGAAAGATACTACTGATTTGATATTATCTTTTCACCTTTATTATTTCTACATATCCACAATTGATATTAAAAATTATCAGAACTTCAAGAGTCTGGTTTCACCAAACTAAAAATGAGTAATTTTTTATGCAAGCTTATTTGCCCATGCTAACAATTTCAGATGTGCCTGAAATAAAAAAAAAAAAAGTGAATCTACAGGAAGAAGTCAGTTTTACTAAGTTTAGGATATTATTGATAACTTTCAAATATTTTATTGTCAGCCAAAAATATCTTCTTTGAGTTTTTTGTGGTGAGGTTGTTGGTGCTTATGAATAAATTATGTAACTGAAAAGTTAATTTTTTGTCGTTTTGAGCTTTTAATAAGCAAAGAACTTTTTTGCATGTGATACTGTAGTTAAGTTAGGTGATGCGTAAAAATATACTTATTTCAAATTTATTAATAAACTCATGGCCCAAAAATTGTGACTTTAGAAAGTGCACTGCACAAAATTTTAAGAAGAAAGGAATAATAATTTTCTTATCACTAAATTTGTTTCCCTATTGCTTCTAATCAATTCATAAAGTTTTGGAATGGTAACATTTCAGTGATTTGATGATTTTCTGCTTTTGTTTTTCAGTTTTATTCAATGCAAGATAATTCTACATTAGTTTAATAACTAGCTATGCGTGCGATATTTTTTTCAAATATTAATCAGAGCTTCTTATATATAATCTTTTATCCTGTTTTTAATGCTGGTATCATATAAACTTTTGTGTTTAGCTTTTTAATTTATCTCTTATACAGTCTAAAGGAGCTGTGTTCCACTCATCTTAAGAGATAATATTTTGGACAACCAATTTTTCTGAGCTTCCACATGGTGAAAATTGAGTGAAGTTGATATAATTTTCATAATACTTTTTTAGTTGATGTGTGGGGGTAAAAAAAGTTAAAATTTAAATTTTCTTTCAAATGCGATTTATTCAAATTGATCATCCTAATTTCCCACTCATTAACTCTTAGTTTGTCAAGGCTAAATCCACGTTTTGGGTCCAAACTTCAGCTTGCTTAGGTGATATGTTTTGTACTATAACTTTGTTAGCAGTTGTTTAATTTTAACAAAACACTTATCAAAGTAAAGGGCTTAACAGTCGCGGTATGCACAATTGTTTTTGTCGTTGCACCCTGCTTCTTTTGCAAGTGTAGGTCTAGATCTAGACTTTTCATAATCATTTTTTCACTGTCATTGTTGTCTGAATCAGAACTAATTCAAGAATTCAAGAGTTGGATTCATCACACTCCATCCACTTTCTGATTGTTTTCCGTGCTTCAGAGCTTTTATAGTGCTGAAGTTATTCTCCATGTTTACGAGGATCAACTGTTGAAGGCCAGCATCAATATAAACAATGCAAAAGAAAATCTGCTGGAAAAGACAAATTCCTAATACATTGTACTGAAAAAACATCCAAACTGAAAGCCAATGATATAAAAATGTGGTTTCCATACTTTGGGTTGTCTTTTATTGAATAAGGATTGATATTGTTAGTCTTTGGGCCACAGTGTGTGGCGAGCCGTTAAAATGGTATTTTTTACCTGTCACACTGTGTGGCGAGCCAGATACTAATACCAGTAAGAGCTAAGGTTGGTTGCAAAACCTATTGAAGTCTTTCCCCTTGATCTGTTTTAAATCATGAAATGCCTTCTCTGGACTTGTCAAATTTGTAAAACATTGAACTTCAATTTTGAAAATAAGTTTGATATATTACTTTTTTTTTCGAACAAAGATAAAAAGACACTTGCCTAAAAGTTACATGTAAGCTTTTTAAAAAATTGTTCCATTTAAATTTACCCATTTTTTTTTTTTCTTCAAATGGTATGAGTCAAGTGAGACTGTATATCGATAACTGTTATTAAAGAAATATATTTAAAGATGAAGTCCGAAAATTTACTTCAAAATATTTCAGTGGATAATTTTTAAAGGGTAGAAACTTTTGAGTGCTTCAGGACTTTCGCTGCTGTATGTGAGGGTGATTTTTTTTTTTTTGTAAAGAGGGAAAAAAAAAACACATTTTGTGACTTATTGTTGTCAATTCTGGTTGTGAAAATTACTGTTTTTATATTTGAGGGATTTGCCAAACCTGTTGAAAATTTGTTGCTTTTGTTAACCATCCAGACTGCTTCATATTTTTATGCTTTTTGTTGGAAGAAAATAAAAAAAATCAGTTATTTTTTTTAAACTGCAAAAAATTGTTGCATTCTCTTTCTTTCATAAAAAAGTTATTAGGCTTAAAGGTGTATCAAAAAGCAGCAAGGAAGACAGGCCAATAATTATGGAGATGGAATTGGTAACCTCCAAAAGGAGGCAGAGAGTCCCAAGGAAGATAAGGGTATTTAAATTTTAAAGAGAGGGGCAAACGTAAAACTAAAACAGCTCATTCAGTATTTTCCAATATTTAAAGATCTTCCTTAAAAGTATTTAAGAACAATAAAATGCATTTCAGCAAAACGCTGCAAAATTAGGTACTAAAAGTATTCTTATTCATGGAAATTTGTATTCCATAATTGTGTATTTTCCTTGAACTTGAAATCGATGCTGTGTTATCAGAGACTCTAGAAATTGAAGGTTTCGTGAGCTGAGCCCTCAGTGTTTTTGTTAAGATGAGCATGTGTTATAAGTGTTCAGGCTAAATCATTTAAGATAAGAGCTGTAGATGAATCAGCTGACGTTTTTGCCAAGGTTTAAAAAAGGAAAATTCAGTGTAACCTTCTGTGTTTTTTAAAATAAAAGTTTTTGTCATTATCGAAATGGATTATTGAAGATTTGATAAATACTTAAAGAGCTCCATTACAAGTACATTTGTAATTTAGTGGAATGGGAATAATTTTACTGAATTTAATTGATAATTACATACGACATTTACACAAGCTGCAGGTGTCCGGCTGGGGGTGCCTATTAAATAATAAATTACATGTACTAACTTGCTAGGCTGCAAGTAAGTTCTGACACACTGAGCTAGGGACAATATAGCATGCAGAATGAGATGGGTATGTGTCTTAAAATCATTTTATGATGAGAATAGAGATAAAATAATCCCTTAGTTATACATGTAATGGAAAGGTTAAAAAAATTACAAAACGGTCTTGAGATAATGGGAAATTTCTTTTGCAGCTGCTGTTACATTATGTAGAAACCACAAGGGCTGTTCAAATATAAACCTTATTGGGCAAATAAATTTGAAGTTGCAAGAACTTACAGGAAGCTCTCACTAGTGTCAGCCAAGATATGTCTGCAATGAGTTTCAGGCGTGTGAAGATTGTTGTCTTCGTTGTTCCCCGAGATGCACTATGTGTGTAAAATGACATTTGATCCTTGCCGCGTCGGGTACGATAGAGTCACCGTAAGAGTGAGTCTGAATGGAAATGCTCTGTATTGGGCTTTTGTTAGTTACGGTGATGACCCGGGGGGGTTACAAATGCTCAACGACAGAGCATTCAATTTTTATTGCAGATGGTTAGCAATCTCTCTTTCGATCATCTCGTGTAATGAAGAAAAAATGCAGATTACGTACGTTTAGTTTTATTTCAATGAATTCGAAGGTACAGGATCCGCAGTCTAATGACATTCTACTCAAGAAGGGAAAGGAAGGCTTCTGAAATGAGAGCGCCAAACACGCATAATAATGAGCAAGGTATCAGCTGTTTGTATTCTTTCTTCTGGCGTATCTAAATTCTAATGATTGATCAGGCTGTTGTCAAAGATTTACCAAGCGTCTGGTTCCATCTCTTGCATACATGTACTCATGACTGCTGGGGCTCATTGTGTACGGCGTCCTGCCCGTATCTCAAGACTAAATCACGAGAATGGGGGAATTTTAAAAAGAAACAAAGAAGGAATAAGACGATTACTAAAACTATTAAGTATTTAGTAATACATGTATTGTTATTCTTTTTTTTTTTTTTATCGATAACGTAGAAGTACCTATCCCACATGATAATGATACAGTTCATGTGTCTCGACTCCATGAAGAGTTCTATTATTGTCATTCTTACGGTGTATTCTAAAGAAAAGCTATCATTAGTATCAACCAATACTCTTGGTAATAGGTTACATTGAAGTTACGAATTTGGGGACCGTTTTATCTCCCACCTTATGATCAAGGTGTCATTAAGACAACCATGTGCATCCTGCCTCTCCCTCTTTATCCCCCACCTCTCTCTCTCTCTCTCTCTCTCTGCTGGTAAAGAGAAGCAAGCAGCGCCATCCCCATTTCTTTGATTAGCGTGCATTGTCTTCAACCACAAATCATGACCATATTTTAATTCCGGGTTATAGAGCAAAGAAAAAAAAAGATGAATTACGTAGTCAGAATGCAGGGTTCCGTTTGAAAAAAAAAATCGTCGCCAGATACATATACTGGGTATCTCCTTTTAACTACATGCATAAGTGAAAATGAAAGTAGATCTAGAATCTAGATTAGCAGCAACAATGGCGGATTTATGAATTCTCTAAGTTAAAGTGACTGGTTACTGATGAAGAGGTAAGTTTTGAAATTGATATATGTATTGTTAATTTTTAAATAAGCCATTAGAGGCAGGAGGAATCCAAACTTGCAGGATTAACTGTGTCATTTAGAATCTACATATGGCCTGTATCCTTAAAACTAATAAAAGTACTTAAACTTTATTCTGTGATCAGGAGCCCCAGGGTTAAAACTTAAACGTAGAATTTAGATCAAGAACTGCCATTGAGTACTGGGCAAAATCTCAACAAGGGTGTAAGAAGCGGAATGATGAGCTTCAGTGAGGCCCAGTGACTATCTAGACCATGTCTTTGGATATCTCTCAATTCTCAGTCCCTGGAGATTGTGATGCCCTGGCAGGCTGGGATAGACATCATTATAATCAGGTTTATGTGTACACAAAAACTCAAGTAGCCGCTGCTGCTACTGTGCTAGTCCATGCAAAGTAAGGCTAGGTGTCAGTTGATGATGGCCGTGCTAGTTGGGCCAGGGGAGCTTTATCGCCGATTTTTAGGCCTTATGGGTCCAGAACAGCAGAGGAGACCGGCTTTGCAGCTTTTTATTTGCTGTGTGGAACGGATGCAATGTTTTTTTTAAAACTGATTGTAATTGGAAGTCTCTTGCTGAGCTGCAGGGTAGACAGGCAGACTGATTCGGAGAAGGTGAATTCCAGTTGGCGAGGTAGCTTTCTCCCTACTGAACCCTAGTTCATTTCGGCAAGCTGTGTAAGCTGGTGAAGATTGTACTGACTCTTGGGTCATGTACTAGGAATTATAGTGCCAAGGAGTTCCTTCTGGCAACTGGTAGAGACCTTTTGTTGTGCTTCAATAGTTTGTTGCACTGGGAACATGTTTACAGTGTCTATTTTCCACCACGCCACTTACATCCTTTCAGGTAGAAAAGAGAAATTTTTATATTATTTTGTTTTTACAAACCTTCCTGGGTGACAGAAAAAATCGAGAATTTATGCTTGTGTAATAAAAAAAAAAAACCATTTATAATAGAGATCAAACTAATGCAGAAAGAGCTAAAATTAGTCATTCTAAAGGAAATACAGTGGAAACCTCATAATTCGAATTGTATGGGAATGGATTAAATCTTCGAATTAAGAGTATCCGAATTACAAAAATGTGTTTAACAGAGTCTAAGACTCATTGAGTGAGTGTGTACTGAGCCTGCAACGAGCAACCCTCCCCTTCCCCCGGCCCACGTTGCTATCACTATCAGTATAGATTTGCTACTGGTACTTAATTGTTAATGCATTTGCTCCCTTCTTGATTTGTTAGTGCACTGATCAGCCTTTCTTGGGCAGTGATTGGCATTGCTTGCTGCTTGAGAGATGCATGTAGCATTTTTGTGATGCCTTATGAGGTGGTATCGACTTCGAATTAAGAGAATCAAATCAGAAATACTTCAAAATACGAGTCCGATTCTAACAAAGCCAAAGAGAAAAAAAAAAACCTATCATCTCACAAAATTCGGTTTAAGAGAAATTCGAATAATCAGAATTTAGTTTTTGAGGTTTCCACTGTAGTAAAGCATTTTGAGGTGAACAGTATGAAGACAGTTTGGCAGGACATTACTCTGATGAGTAGACATTTGAGAAAAGATGCTTGCAAGTTTATTTACATGCACTGAGGAGTATACTATTGAACTAAATAATGTCTGAATTTCTAAAGTGAGAGGAAAAAGAGGCTGAAAGTTTTGGAAAATGAAATACATAGCAAAGAAGATGAGGATTCTTCTTCTTCTTCAGGTGCCATGCCGGCTGGCGTGGGCGATCAAGGACCTCCAACCAACTCTACAGCTCATCTCTCTGATCATCTCGGATGGTTTTCCAATGTTCATCCAGTCCACCAGGCTGTTCAACATCTTTTCTCTTGGTCTTCCTCTGCCTCTCTTTCCATCAAATTTTCCTGTTGTTACCAAATGTTCTAGTTGGTTTCTTCTTATGACATGACCAACAAATTTTGCTTGTCTTTTTCGTATTTTGGTCATTAATTGTCTTGTGGTTTGTGCTTCTGTTAAGACTTCTTCATTTGTTTTCTTTGCTGTCCATGGTATTCTCATCATTCTTCTTAAGAACCACATCTCTGTTGTCTCCAAAGATCTTTTCATTCGCTCGTCAATTGTCCATGCCTCACACCCATAGAGTAGCACCGGTTCTATAAATGCCTCTAGAATTCTTTTTCTCACTACTATTGACATCTTTATGTTTGTCATAATGGATTTCATTTGCTGGAATGAGGCTTTCGCTTGAGCAATTCTACTTTTTATCTCTTGGTGGTTCCTACCATCTGATGTTATCTGTGTTCCAAGGTATTTGAATGAGTTGGCTTGTTTTATGGTGTTTTCTTTGATCTTGATTTCACATTTTGGTATTGATGTTTTCCTCGTTATTATCATTGATTCTGTTTTCTTGCTGTTTAGTTCAAGTCCTTTGTTTTCGCTTTCTTCCACTACTTTGTTGAGAAATTCTTGTAATTTCTCTTCCGAGTCTGCTGTTAATACCGTGTCATCAGCGTATCTTATGTTGTTAATGTTATGTCCACCTATCTTCAAGCCCTCTATTTCCTCTATCTGTCTCATGATCATTTCGCTATACAGGGAGAAAAGATCTGGGGATAGGACACATCCAGCTGTCTTACTCCTCGTTTGATATTTTGGAAGTTGCTCGTTTCTTCTTCAACTCTTACTGCTGCTTTCTGTTCCCAGTAGATGTTTTTGATTATCCTTAGATCTTTTCCATCAATGTTTAGTTGTTGCAGAATGGTGATGATTTCTTCATGTCTTACTTTGTCAATGCTTTTGTATAATCAATAAAGCATACATACAGGTCTTTGTTTACCTCTAGGGTCCTTTCAATGATTTGCCTGAGAATGTAAATTGCATTTGCTGTTCCCTTACCTTCTATAAATCCGCATTGATTGTCTGCTATTTCTGTGTAGACCTTGTTTCTTATTCTTTTCATTATTATTCTCAACAGTATTTTTGTCATGTGGCTCTTTAAGCTTATTTTACGATGTTTTTCACACTGTCGCTCCTTGTTTTTTTGGTAAGACAATGAAAATTGACCGTAGCATTTCTTTTGGTATTTCTCCAGTGTCATATATTGTGTTTGGCATTTTGGTTATGGCGTCTAGTTCTATACCTTCTAGAGCCTGCATCATTTCTGTTGATATCATATCTAGTCCAGTTGCTTTTCCTGTTTTCATGTTCTTTATTGTATTTTCTACTTCTTCTCTCATAATTTCTGGGCCTTCTGGGATATCCTGAAGAGTTAGATCTTTATTTCTATCATCATCAAACAATTCACTGATGTATTCCGACCACCTTTCAAGTTTCTTGACTTTTTCCATGATGTCTTCCGTCTTTTGATTTTATACACCCTGTTTTTGAGCTTGCCTTTCTTCATGTGATCTCTTGTATTCTCTTATACATTGCTTTGGGTTCTTTGTACAGTTCTGTTTCTATTTCTTCACATTGTTCATTCAGCCATTTTTCTTTTGCTTGATCACATTTTCTTTTGATTTCTTTGTTGATTTCCTTATGGCACACTTTATTTGGTTTTGCGAGTCTTCTTTTCTCCATTAGTTCCAGAATTTCTTCTGTCATCCATTTCTTTTTCCTGTTGTTTTCATTGTTGGGACAGTCTCTGTTGCACTTTGAGTCAGAGCATCTTTTAGTTTCACCCACCGTTGTTCAACCTCTTGTATCTCTTCAGCCCTGTGAATCTATTCTTTACTTCTACAGTATATTGCTCTTTTATTGCTGTGTTTGTTTTAAGTAGTTTCAAGTTCAGTTTCAGATTCTTTACTGCCTTTGAAGTACTCTTGAGCTTGATTTTGATTTTGCTCATCAATAGGTTGTGATCACTGTTACAGTCAGCTCTTGGCAGTGTTTTGATGTTTATCATTCCATTTCTGAACCTCTTATCTATCAGGATATAATCAATTTGATTCTTGGTCTCATCATCGTTACTTAGCCAGGTCCATAATCTTCTTGGGTGATGTTCAAACCAGGTGTTGCCAATGATCATTTCATTCATTTTTGCCCACTCAAAAAGTCGATCTCCTCTTTCATTGTTTTCACCAAGTCGATACTCTCCGATGATATCGTCTCTTCTGCCTTTTCCCACCTTTGCGTTGAAGTCATCTTGTATGATTTTACTTCTTGTGATTTGCATTGTGACTTTGCTTTTTCTAAATCATCGTAGAATTTATCCACCTCTTCTTCGGGTCTTTTGCTCGTCGGGGCATAAACTTGGATAATATTGATGTCCATTGGGTATCCTTTGAATTTTGTTATGAAATGAGATGATTTTTGAGATGAGGATTAGAACTCTTAAAAATGTGAAATATTCTAAGGTGCCAGGACTTGTTTGGGTGGGGAAAATTGTCCTAGAACCCTGTGCTCAATTTCTTTCCCAAATTTTGGAAGAAATTAGTAACATTGTGTATAATACTTGTCAGGTTTTACCGGTCAAGAAAACTTTGCGTGTTTCATCTAACAATGGTATAAATGACCTTTCTCTGTTCCGTGAACTCCATGTATAATGGACTTTTTTTTATACTCTCTTAGATTTAAAAAATTCAAGGGATTCACACTAATTTGGGCATTGAGCCAAAAGATGTGTTGCTGCACTTTCTAACAGATTTATAGAATAACATCTACAATTGTTTGGATAAGCCTTATCCGTGTGTTCAGAGTTCTTTGATTTTGTTAGTGCATATGTTCTTTCGCAAAGTCTCTCTTTTGTTCCGACCTTTGGTAGCTCATGTTGGGGTGTGGAATCTTTTGCAATAAGACATGTGATTACTAAATAAAGTAGTTGGGAAAGTGGAAGTTTGAGGAAAAGATAACTATATATATATATATATATATATATATATATAAAAATTATATCCCTATTAGTTGTAAATATTAAGTTATTTTTTTTTAATCAGCCTGTGATATCAAATTCACCAAGGGAGGGTTATAGTCTTCTAGATTCTGTCTGAAGAAGTAACTGTAACCAGTCTTCCTTAAGTAGAGGCCTAAATTGAGAAAGCCCTTTGATGAATAGAGGAGCTAGATGCAATGTCATTGTTACCAAATTCCCTAGATCCAGATTACTATAACTGCAGCAGCAGTCCCTCTTGATCTTTGTGAGCAGCAATAGTGGCTGGTATTTATGCAACAATGGTGAGTCCATGCAGAGCTGCAAGATGGCTCAATTCATATAAATTCAATATGTGTATCAGAAAAGAATTTAGAGTGTGAAAAACAAAATAGTTGTTTTCATGAAACTGATTCTGGACAGAGCAAAATAACACTTGCTTTCTATCAAGTTAATTATCAGTAACATAATTGAACATGCAGGCGAATGTTACAAATAAGGATATGACTTGATTCCTATAGGGGTGTATATATAAACTTCTAATCCCTTTAGATGGACGAAAACTCAGGTAAACTTTATAAAGCAAGTGGAAACCATTAAGGTAACATATACTTGGTCAAAGCTGACCTCAAGGCTTAAAAAAAAGCAGTAGGCCTAGATACAACCTTTAAATAAAAAGATGATTTCTAAACCTTGTTTTGGAAATGATTTTTCGAACAAATTTGCATTTAAAGGATGTTAATTTATCAGGATTTATATGTTAATTTGTTTCCTAGACAATCTGTCTGCAGGATTACAACACAATGTTCAGCAGTTTGTTGATTAAATCAAGAGCTTTATCTGCTTCAGTGACAATGAAGAAAAAAATATTTTTTTCCACACTCAGTTTCATGGAAATGTTGCCTTTTCTTTTTTTTAAACTGGATCAGCATATTCTATCTTTTTAAGCTTTATTGTCTGATGTGATATGAGCAGCCCTGTTACCAGGCTAAACAATGGGTTGAAAATATATGTCTCCAGTTCATTAAAATATTCAAGAGCTGAGAACCTATCAAAATTTTTCAAAGCATTCTCTCATGTAATTTATTCAGAATTTCTTGGAGAATGTCCTAAGTTAATTTCTTTTCTCATCAGATAGACAAATCATGACATCACAACAGCCCTGTTCACCAGTTTCTCAAAAGAAATCTCGTGATCTTAATTGGTCTGGTAATTGTAAAGAGATCACTGGAACTTTCATGGTTCCATACAATAATTCTGTGGTTCATGCTGGGAATGAAAGCAGCGATGATGATGAAGCTGAGGAGAGCGAAAGTTTTCTTGACTACAGGGACATGCACAGTGGAGATAACATGGTAAGAGCTCGGCTTCCAAGTGAGAAGAGAGGTGAGTCCAAGTTTGCTGATCATTTTGCATTTGCTTGAGCAAAAAACTAGCTTTTAAAAAAGATTAATCTGAAGGTTAGTGGCAAATAGCGAGAACTGGTTAAACTTAGCTGAGAAAACCTTGGGATTAAGGGTTGACCATAATCTTTACCTACAAGTATAATCATCTTCATTGTTTTAAATCTCTTGTATAGTGGTGATAATGCTGCCTAGCATGATGGTATTTATTGCAACAATAATAATTTCTACCCGTACATTGATGCATAAAGTAATTGCATGTCTAATTTTTTAGCATGTATTTTGTGATTGTTACACTTCTTAAAACTAAGGGGTAAAAACTTGCCATAAATCATTATGGAAACACCCATATCTGAGCTTGATTACTGGGGATTGTTGAACAGATATGGAAGTTAAAAGGATTTACAAAGATGCTACATTTCCGAAAATTCCTGGAATTCCGGGTCTGAAAATTTCTGTGGGTGGTGCTCCCATCGAGTGAAAAAAAGCTGCTGGTGAAGCCTTTTTAACTTACAATTATTTGAAACCCGAAAGAAAAAATGCCAATCACGTTGTACATAGCTGTAAATAGTGTAAATAGAGGTGAGTAATAGTATTTTGTTAACTTTTATTCCATCTAAATCTTGAGTATTAAATCTTCTACAGGCCCTGGAAAGCCCATTTTAGTAGTTTATAATGACAAAAAGTTCTCAGCTTCGGGGGGGGGGCGGGGGCATGCCCTCCGGACCCCCCTCCGTGACCATTCTCATTTTTTCAGGGAATTCGGGATCTTGGCTGGGGCATCTCTGGATTTATCTGAATGTTAGCTTTGAGCTATTTTCAGATACTTTAACATGTGTTTGAAATCAAATTGGAATGGTGTTTTTTTCATGGTTATTACTTCAAATACATATTGATGTTCCATTCTTTCAAATCTTCAGAAAATTCACAGCCATTTTTTTCCGCCTTTTGGCAATTATGCCACTTCATATCTGTCATTGGAAACGAAATGCAGCATTATCCTCATACCTGTATAATACATTGGCCATATGCGCAAAACTGCTCTTTACTTTGAAGAAAGCAGATATATCATTCACTCTTGATTAAGTGAGATATCTAAGGCATTTGTCATATTCAATGAGGTACAATTCTTTTCTCAGTGGAGCTTAAAGATAAAGCCGGAAGCAAACACATATGCCATGGAAGATTTTCCATGACAGAAACGTACTGGGAGGTCACAGTGAGGATGAACAAAATCTTCTTGCGATCAGCTCCTGTTTATTCTTTGAGGACAGACTTAGATGTTGTCAGGACTAAGAATATGGTAGCAATATTTCTCAGTGATTGCCTCCAAGTTTGTAAAGATGCTACCAAGCAGAATGGAACGCAAGCTTGCTTCGAGCATTATTGTCGGTATGGTTTGCTTTGAATAATTTGGTTATTAGGTCAAACTGATATCATAATGTTCATTAGTTTAAAGAAAAGAAATAATTGTCTTATGGATTTTTTTTTTTATATGAAGCCTTCAAAATAAGATGAAAACTAGTTAGATACAATGCTAAGTGAAAGAGTGAAAAGTGTGAAGATAATAATTTTTGAAATAACAATAATAATAAAAAATAATAATTATTACTAAAAAAAAATCTACTACTCATAATGATTAAAACTGTGTAGCAAACCTGTATGATCATCTATGCTCACTACTATTCACATTTGCGCACAAAAATAAAAACAAAAATTCATATTTTGTGTGGGGAATTTGAGCAAATTGTTTAATTATATAAATTTAACCATGAGTATGTTCTTTAGTAGTTTTATGTATTTTGGCTCTCCTTCAAGCCAAGGCTAGAGCTCATCAGATAGGTCGCAAAACCAACATCATTTGATCCCAGCCAGGGATCCAATGCAAGACCTCATTTTCAGTCACAAAACCTTTCGAGTGAGCTGTCTAGTATCCTTGAATAAACGGGTCCTTAAAAAGTTTCTAGACAGCCCTCAAATATATTGTCTCTACTATTGGGAATATAATTTCACAAAGAGGTATGCAGCCTAGTTGGAAGTCATGAGCTCTTCTTTAAGTTGTTTGTATACCAAGCAATACATCTGCAAGAATGCATATTAGTGTGAAATTTGAATTTTAAAGAAGGGAAACAAAGTGCCCACATGAGAAAACATTTTTGACAACAAAATTTAGTTCTGCTTCGATCTTCAAACGAACTGCATCTGATTGTTGAACAGAACTCACAACTTCCAACAAAGTGACATAAATCTTTGTGAAATCGCATTCCATACATTTAAAAAAATTTCAAATAGAATTATTATGTAATCTGCTCATAAAGTTATCTCTCTTCTTTAGGACTATGGGTTTTAAAGATGATTTGACATTTGCTGAGCTGGGCAAGGTTCTCACTCACTATATAGAGCAAGAAAAATCACAGGACTGTTTTCTAGGAAAAAGCCCAAATAGAGGATTTGGAAATCTGTCAGTAGAGGATCACTCTAAGTACATGACAGACTACGTATTGGAATCAGGTATGTTCAAATATTGTTTAAATCAATTGCCAGACGTACAGGACAGCTAAAACTATTTTTTTGCGTGGCATCTAAAATATGTGTAGTATCTTTTGAACTGTGCATGTGGCACTTTCAATTCTTATTTATTTCATAAGCCTCATGGTTACTGTGGATAAATTTTAAGTTGCAATTTTCGTTTTGATTGGTCTGGAATAGATAGCAGTGAGCAATAAAGATCAGAACATTTTGCAAAAACATGAAGGAAGAATGAGAGGTGAATTCCTATTTTTTTTTTTAATAAGATATTTGAAGTTTGGTTTGTTTTTATCTTGCCTCTCTTTTATTGTCGGCTCATAGCATTTTTTTTTTTCATTTTTCTGTGAACAAGCTTGATGTCCCATGCTTTTTGAACATTTTCTAAGAAAAAATTTAAGATGGTGCATTTCCTTGGTAGACACTGTGTAACCTCAAATGACATGCAAAGTAGTGGGTTTGGTATTTTTTTTTTTAACTTTTGATAACAAATCTTATAGGGGTGAGAAAAGTAAGTGACAAGGGAAGTATCTAGTAGAACTTAACTAGATCTATTAAAGGTAGCAGATTAAGGTAAATCAGTGAATCAACTTTAGTGTTTCCAAGTGCTCTTGGAAATCATATTGTCAGTCAGACACTAGTCTTGTCTTACTCAATATTTGCAGATCTTGGTGCCTCAGTGCTGGCGGCCGCAAGTCTACCTCATCTGGTCAGGACTTTGTCCAGTCTCTTCCCTTACGCCTTTTCGCAGATCCTAAATAAACTCAGTAAAAACAGCAAACAGCAGAGGCACCAGAAGGATGCAGGTGGAAAAAAGGATGGCAGTGGTCATGGGGAAAACGATGGTGGGGATAAAAATTCTGAAAACTTGAATCAACAGAGAAACATGCTAGTGTTGGCTGATGCTATGGCCAGAGATAGTCCATGGGAGTTTTGCTTTAGAGAGGCAAGTTCCTTTCATTAGGCATGGAATTTATTGGTGTTGTAGGCTGAGTTAGGTTCAATACTGTTTAGAAATGTGACAAGATATAGGATCAAAAGAGGGAGAATAAACCCAGCATCAATTGAGAGTGACAAAGATAGTCATGTCTACAGAAGAAAAAAAGATCCACATCTTGAATTATTCTTCATGGAGCTGCATTAAAGGCGAAACTCTTATACATATAATTTATAGTTGTGTTGTTTCTTTTTTGTTCTGTAATTATAAAATGGTGTGCCTGTTTTCTTTTTAGTCTCTCTCTCTCTCTCTCTCTCTCTCTCTCTCTCTCTCTCTCTCTCTCTCTCTCTCTCTCTCTCTCTCTCTCTCTCTCTCTCTCTCTCTCTCTCTCTCTCTCTCTCTCTCTCTCTCTCTCTCTCTCTCTCTCTCTCTCTCTCTTTCTCTCTCTCTCTATCTCTCTCTCTCTCTTTCTTTCTCTCTCCACCCTTCTCTCTCCCTCTCTCTCTCCCTCTCCCTCTCTCTTTCTCTCTCTCTCTCTCTCTCTCTCTCTCTCTCTCTCTCTCTCTCTCTCTCTCTCTCTCTCTCTCTCTCTCTCTCTCTCTCTCTCTCTCTTTCCCCCCACCCCCATTCTGCACTTTAAAGTCTACTGTAATGAGCTACTCTGTTTGAGGGTTTTATTGGACGATCACTTTTAAAAGCAAATATATATATATATTTTTTTTTATGATAAAAACAAACCCAATACCCCTATTGAAAAGGATTTGTTTTTGAGTTTATTCGATATGATTAGTCAGCATTGAAAACTACCAGTCAAAGATCTTAAGATTAAAGTAGCAATATTTCAGAAAGTTTTGGATTCAAATTCCATCAATCCCTTCATCAGGACATGTTTCTGCAATGGAATAAACAAATTTATTTGATTATGAAGAGATCTATTTTGCTGTTAACTTTTTATTTTGTTCGAAAATCCTTGCAGATTGTTTAAAAAATACATAGATTGTAAGGTGTGGAGGTAAATAGCTCTACTTTTGCAGCTAATTCTTTTATTTTGTTTGTCAATCTTCAGATTGTGAAGAAAAAACTTAGATTGTATGGTATGGAGGCTTCGTTGAAAGCATACTTGGATTCAGGCCTTTTGTCCTGTACACCCCTCACTCCAAGAGATGCATTGTATGTTTATGAAGTGATGAAAACTGATGCTAAGAGAGACGGCCACATATATATATCTTTTAGAGTTCTGAGAGGACACCACTGCTTCAGAAAACTGGACTATCAGATTGATGGGGTATGCTTTATTTCACATTTGCTGGAAAATTTTATGTGCTATGAATTGTTAGCCTTTATAATTTTTTCCCCTTGCTCACCATTGTATTGAAAGAACAGTGCAGATAAATACTGAATACAGCAGTCATTATTTCAGTGTTTAAGGTCAGTGATAAATTTCTCCGTTTTTTGCTTCTTACTAAATTTATATGCTTCAAATGTAATGTGACAATATATCAAATGGAAGCGAAATCAGAAGAAATATATAGAGTATTATAATTAAATTACTGAGAAAGTTGCATTTGTTTCTTAATCATGTTCACTAAAGAAATATTCTTGTTTTGGAAAGAAAAACAAAGCTTTGGTTGGTCAACTAGGCACATAAATGGATTTCCTTTTGAATCCATTCTAGTTGGAACGATGGAAGCTGGCCCTGGACTATCTCGAGACCAACGGAGTGACTAAGACAGAGGAGTTTGGTGGGGACATCAATATCTTCCTCCATCAAAACTGGCAAGCAGAGGTTGATACAACTGAGGCTGTGAGGTTGATCCTAGATCGCCATCGATCTGAGCCTTTAGACTGGGATGTTGACCTTTTCAGGTGGGTCCACCACATTCCCTCTGCTGTAGCCACTGTTCTGAATACAATTTTTATTTAATTTTATTTTTTATAGTTTGTCTACAACTTATCAACATCATCAGTGCCTTTGATACATAGTGTTTTGGAGTGAGAAGATATCAATTTAATGAACTGTTTTTCCTAGGGAGATTTATGCTCATTGGTTAGAACTGAAACTTTGTTCTCCAGTTTTCATCATGGAAATAAGAAATAGTGTTCAAGACGATTTGCTACTAGTACTGTCTACTGTCTTTTCACAATCTCTTTCAATTACTGATCTATGTTCTTTTGAAGGCATAGGCTTGTAAAGAAAAAAGACATGGCTATCTAAATTGTTTGCTGCTTTTGTCTATTTAAGTCAAAGACTAGCTAAGTCGGAGAAAATAACAGGATATTCAATAATCTTGGAAACCAAGCTAAAATGTCAGGAAATTATTGAAAAATAACAAATTTAAAATTAAGTTTAGTTTATTTGTGTTCTGTACTGTAATATTGTGATGGTGAAATCGTATCATTGATTACTAAAAGATTAGAATTTGGTGGATGTTTTTTTTCCCATTTCAACAAGAATTTTTAAGCATTACAAAATGATTGAAATTGTCCTCTATGGTTGTAAACTCATCCCAATGTTATTAAATGAGTCGTGTTGAGGGGAAGTCAACTATCATTGAAGTAAATCAGTTTGTTTCACATGATACAGTGGTAATTATTTCACAAGTAAACAATAAAGATACTCTGTGTGATTTCAGCTCAGAATTCAGCAACATCCGCTGTGACAGTGATCAGCTAAAAGCCTGTCTCCTGATCTGTTCCACACCCATTGTTGTGATGTCTGGTCGAGGAGGCTGTGGCAAGACAACGGTCATCACCAGTCTGCTTAAACATCTGTGCAATAGGTTGGCCTGTCTTCTGTGTAATGAATGTTTTACTAAGCCTCAGTGATTGTAATATTGCTAAAATTTATTACTCTCAAAATCAGCTTACAATTTTTCATCACCAAAGAATCGATAAACATGGATCTTAACACCAGATTTGGAAAATGAAGTCACTTGATACTTTATTTAATTATTAAACTTTTCAAGAGCTCTAACTTTTTTTTTAAACTTAAAATTCATTTTTAAAAAAATCTTAATCTATTTTATTGAAATTTCTTCAACTAATAAGGTAACTCAGACATCGCTGAAAGATAATAAAAGGAACTTTGTCACTTTGCAGAACGTTTTTATGTAATTTTCCACAATTCATAAATTTAACTTTCTAGGGAAAATTTTTACTTTTTGTGTACAGATTAAAATGAAATGTGAAAAAATAAATGAGCTGGTTTTGTTAAGGTTTTTTTTTTTAAAATCATCTTTAAAAATTTCAAATAGATTAGCTCTTTATGATCAGCATTTAAGTGTAGAAGTCATCTTTTCAAGATCAGAATTTAATTGTACACTAGATGTAGTTTGTTCTCAGCTGCCAACAGTCATGCCGATTTAATTCTACAGAACTTCTATATAACCTTTAGAAGAGTTTTTTGTTTTTTTACCATCATTAACACTTCCAGGAACTTCATTGTGTTTATTTCATTTGTTCCAGTTATCAGATCTATTCCATCAAAAACATTGAACAAATCGACCCACGCTATTATTTTCAGAGAAAAAAAGAGGATAGAGGATGAAGAGAAAAAACGCCATGAGGAAAGGATATTAGAAAGACAACAATCTTTTACAACTATGGAATATGTTGATCAAAAAGTAAGTAATGAGCAAACACTTGCTCAGGAGCGTATTCCAACTTGTTTGGGGAGGTCTTTTGTGAAATCCAGCCTCTCAAGTGTTGAAACGAGGAATCCATTCTCACTTTGCTTGGATATGCCTTTATCAGGACTATCCTTGTCAGCCCAGCCAGTCAAACAGGAGCCGTTGACCTTGACCTGTGGAGAGCAGCATCAACGGTTGTATGAGACCAGCAGTACCCTGACCTCTGCCCCTGACAAAGACTCAACTGAAAATCTTACACATCTAATGCTTGGTAAGGCCAAGACTACAAATGTCTTGAAAACTGAGGTTCCCAGTCATTCACATCGACGCCAGACAAAGATGGAGATCTTGAAAAAAGAGTTAGTGTGTGACCTGCTTAAGATTTTGTTATCAAAAAGTTCCAATAGCGATGATTCAGCACTGGATGACTACAAGCGAAAGATGCTTCTCACTGCTCCAACAGGTAAAGGGAAAGGGAAATGATGAGCCAAGCATTTTAGTTACTTAACTTAGTAAATGCCATGCCAATGCTATGGCTTTTGTTATGAAGCAACTAGAACTAAGGAAATGGAATGCTAGTCACAATCTAAAATCAACTTCTTGTTTTAAACGGATCTTTTTTTTTTTGTTAAAAAGATGTGCATAGAGCAGGGCTTTAAGAGTAAGAGTGAAATTGAGCAGATAATAACCAAGGCCTTGGTGTTCAAGCATGTGAAAAGCTTCATTTTTTTCAGTGGTTGTTCAAAATCCTTTTTTTTTTATTTTGCAAATTTGTAAAATCAAAAAACAATTTTTATTGCAAAGGATTTAACATTTAAGTTTTAAAAGTTTATCTTTGAAGTAGACCAAATTGAGAGTACTTCATATATCCCGAAATTTGTGGGCATGAGTTAAACAATTAGCAAAGAATCGTTTAAGATGAAATGAATGTGTTGATTGCTTGTTAAGAGGCTCAGGTCATATGGTGATATCAATACGTTTTACTCATTGTCGGGAAAACAATCTTAATTTTGCTCTTTGAATAGGATGAGACATTGTATGATACATTTTCTTTAAGCTTCTAACTTGGCAGTGTTAATCAAAAGCTTTCCAAAATATTTTTCATATAAAATATTTAACTATGATACTCCAGGAAATACTCACAGTTTGGAACATCATAAATTAGTTGAAGAAAGTTGGCAGTAATTTGTTTATTGTTAGAACAACATAAACTACAAGCTTATAGGAACTAGGACTGAACTTGACATTAAAATAAAATCAATTATTATCATATAATCATTACCTTTGACTTGAAAAAAATCCTTTAGTTTTATAACATTGTTTGACTATGTTCTCTGTCTGTCATAGGTAAAGCTGCTCGCCTGTTAGGGTGCAAGGCTGGCCTGCCGTCTGCTACACTACACAGTGTGTTGGCCAGCTGGCAAGCCTTTATATCGCAAAAACTGGTGCAAGGAGAGTGGAAGTATGCTGATGTAGAGGTGAGCTCTGAAATAGGGATGAGCTGAGCGCAAGAGTTTTGCACCACTGACAAATTCACATCAGTGAAAACAAGCCCACAGAAATATAATTTGGCCTTTACTGAAGTTCTTTGATGTAATATTAGTCTCAATGGCCGGAGTCAGGCTTAAGCATACTGACAATTAGCCCTAAGACTGTCTTGGCAGATGGCATTCTACTAATTTATATGCCTAGGTGTGTCTTAGGATATGGCATTCTACTGACATGGTTGTTGTTTGCATTTATCGCTGTGTCAAATTTTTGGGAGTACTCAAATTTTAAAGTTTTGGCAAACTCTGAAATTTTTGGAACTCATTTTGCCCAAAAATTATTTTAGTAATAATATTTACTATTTACTAAAAATACAAAACATTTTTATTTCTATTTCTTCCTTAAATCTAGGAATCTAGAGACATATTTTTAGACCTGCCATTATTCTGATTTGATGAGAATTGTTCCATTTTTCATTGAAATTTGGTCCTTTTCTGATTTTCCGAATTTATGGTAAATATATAGATTTTTTTCCAAGTTATATGGCCGCTCTAAGTTAAAAAAATCTTTTTTTTTTTTTCACAAGATTGACAGATAGTCTACGCAAAAGGATAAATCCAGAAGATATATATTATATCAATACTTGGTTTTTTACATTTATATTATCAATTGTGGTATCAAAATATTACTTTAGTTGAAATCATCCAGAATATTGATTCTGTCGAGTTGTTGACTTTTTCGTTTATTTGTGTGCATTTCTCCATCTCAGCGTCTTCATATCCACAGTTTCCGCTTATTTATTTTCCAAAGAAGAATTACTCATATTTCATCATTTGATATCTACCAAAGGACAGTTCTTTTTTCATCTTGTCACTTATAAAAATAATTTGAGAAATCCTAAACATAACTAGGCAAATCAAGATGACATGGCACAAGACTCTATAATCAGATTTAGATCTAATAATAGGATTTCTCATTTGGAATCTATATGCAGATGCAAATTTTTCAATATGTGCAGGATCTATGATTTTGATCATTTTATCTAACGTAGATCTAGATGTAGGTTACATCTAAATCATGTTAAACTAATCTCACTGTCACAATGTAATTTTTTTACATATTGGCTTGTTTCTCAATAATGTAATGAACAATAGAGTAGGTAATGCCCTTTATATTATTTATTAAGTGAAATATAATGATTATCCAACAAATTGTTACTTTGCTCCCCATGAAATATTTAGTTAAGCTTTCAACAGTTTCATCTAAGATCATTAATTTTTCAAGTCAAGTGTGAGAATAGACAAGAGTTATGTAAAAAATTATCTAGATTCAGAAATACTGCATCAAATCTGTCAATTTTTTTACCTTTTCAGTAATAAGTGCACCTTTTCATGTAAAAATAAACCTTTTGAAGTTGTGTTGTACATGTTCCACATGAGCTAGGTTGGCAGCTCTGCTCTTTGTGAATTCATCAAATGTTGCATATGACAATATTATCCACTTTATTGTGTCTCTTAAAAAAATGTGAGAGTGTATATAGTACTTCATTTACAGTGATAGAGGTATGGAAAAAAAAAACCTTGATGTAGTCTAATCTAGATCTTAAGATTAATTTGAATTTTTCATCATGGCAGAATTACAAGCTAAGAAACCTTGTATTTATCAGAAATCAAATATAGCTATACTCATGAATAAGCCTTCATCAAAGTATTATTATGTGTATTGTAATGTCTGCTGCGTAGGTGTAAAAGGCAAAATAAAGCCAGTCATCCAGAATTTTTTGGGCAGATTCAGATTTTCTTTTCCTGAAGAGGGGTGATTTGTATCGATCATCTAGAATTCTCTCAAAGAGCGTTCAAACTTCTAGCAAAAATTCCTTCTCAATGTAGCTCTATTGCAAACTAACTCAGCTTAAATATATCACGTGAATTAAAGCTTATGCAAAATTTTTTTTGCCAGTGATGTTTTACAAAAGAATAATTGAAATTTAAACAAAAGCTTTAGAAGTTGCTTTCACAACATTCATATTTTTTTAAAGATAATGTTTTAAATTAAGAACAAAATGAGATAGACCTCTGATGTTAGATATCAGATGTATCACATTATATCCGTAGATGTACAAAATTCTTCACAGTGATGGTTGTTGTTGCCGCTACTACTACCACTACTTCTAACATCACTACTATTGCTATTGCTGCTGCTGCTGCTACTACTACTACTACTACTACTGCTACTGCTACTGCTACTGCTACTGCTGCTGCTGCTGCTGCTGCTGCTGCTGCTGCTGCCGCTGCCGCTGCTGCTGCCGCTGCTGCTGCTGCTGCTGCCATTACTACTACTACTTATACTACTTTTAACACCTATATTAGTACTAATTTAAAACAAAGGCGATGACGAAAAAGAACAAAAAAAATAATCTGAAAAAGGTTGCAAAGGCCACAGAATAGAATTAGTTCATATAGAACAATCTTTAGACCTGCATGTTTTCAGACAATAGTAAAATGGCGAAATTTTCCTGCTAAAGGCTAATAATGTTCTCAAATCGAGTGTGAATTGATTGACGGCTTATTGCTGAGCCTGAATTCTGCCCAGCTTATGGTTATTGAATGCCTGCAGTCAAAGTCGATATTCCCGCAATGTTTGCCTGAATTTAAGTACGAATACGAATACGCCAAGTAAGGCTGAAATTCTTCTTTCTAATTATCTAGGTGAAATTCCTGATTCTACAGTTTTGAAATATACATCTAGATCTGTGAAGATACCATTAGAAGATAGATTTCTAGATCTAGATCTTGGACTGATTTTATGACTGAAGAGTTTTTTTTACAGATGGCCAACCTGAAAGCTATACTAGAAAATGGAAACAGAAACAAGTTTTGATGGCAGTAGAGATTATCTCTGGGATTATGAAAGAAACTTGTCAAAACCGGGCTTGGCATTTTGTCTTTTTTGCTACCAAAGGGTAAATTATAGTAAGAGAGGCTTGTGACAAAATGGTAATCTTTACTTCTATAAATTGGAATCATTCAAGGAATATGTGTCAGGAGATTAGGATTTAGGTATTGGTGGGGATGAAAATAAGGTGACAAAATGTTATTCGTTATTAATATAAATTGATATAATTATAGGAAAATGTGCGGGAAGACAGGATTTTGGGTATTACTTGTGATGAAAATGCTTCAGCTTCGGCGGGACATTGTCTCAGTTCTGGATCCGATGAAATTTTAATTTTCAAGCTATTATATTTTGCTCCCTCCAAATATACAATCTTCTTCTTATGCATGATTATATAGATATAATAAGATGTTGGTAGAAAAGAGACCTACAAAGTTTTGGTAACCGAGGCTTTTATTTTGTTTATTCTACTTGTCGAAGCAAGTTTTTGCCTTGGCGACTCCTCAGCGACTGAGTGGATGCTTTGTTGCGCAGAGCATATTCGGGTGTGTAGTATGGTATTCACCCTGCCATATTCCGACATTTTTTTTTCAGAATCTCCCATTTTATGTTTGGGTTTGGGTTTAGATTGTTGGCCCAGACATAAGTTGACAGTGCAGTATTGTGTTTTTTTTTTTTTGCTTCATTTCTGAAGCTATGAAGCAGAATACATAGGCATAACAGACTTAGCCTTCAAGACCTGCTGCAACAACCACACACATAGCTTTAGAAATGAATCAAAAGAACACAGCACTGCACTGTCAACTTCTGTCTGGGCCAACCAGGGTAGAAACAGTGTGATCTTTGCCTTTCAGAAAAAGTCTACATTCTGCAAAACCTGAATAACCCCAGAAACCTCAATAAACGAACTGAAATAGGGAATAAGTGTACCTTTTGCAGAAATAAGAAAACCCTCAAATTCTACAATACTTGACCACCACCTGGCACAGGGGACACCCCACTGACTCCTTGCGCTGCCTTAAGATCGGAATGTGGCAGGGTGAACACCATATGCTCTGCACAACACAGCATCCCCTCAGTCGCTGAGGAGTTGCCAAGACGAAAGCTTGCTTTGGCACGTGGAATAAACAAAATAATTCTATAGATAGCCATTAATAGTTAAATAGGTAGCACGCAAAGTTCTCTTTTCTCTAACTCTCTACTTTTCATATTATTATAAGTATGTTTTTATTTCTTTGCAACATTTCAATAGAATGGCAAAGGCTTAAAAGTGTGGAAAAGAATGGGAAAGCACTTAGGGCCATGGTAGAATGATACACATAACTGACTCTATAATCTACATTTAGAATATTTTTTGCCTGTCCCAAAGTTGGAAGACACAGATAAAAGAGAAACAGCTTGGACAGCAACCCAAACGATGAATGAATAATTGCATAATAGTATTCTTGCATATAATCCCAATCGCTCATATTATTAATTAATCTAATTAAAGAAATATTAAATAAATCTGTTTGAAAGAATTAGTAAAATGAAAATCTACATGACCAATATTTGCACAAAAAGTCTGGCTAATTCTCTGAGCTGACCCTGAAAATATATTTAATTTCAACTTTTACTGATCTCCCCAGGTTCTAGTGGTTGATGAATGCAGTCTTGTTTCCATGCGCCTATTTTCCAATGTAGCTAAAATTCTTTTGGAGCGAGCCAATCTTCGCAAAGTTGTTCTGCTTGGGGATATTAGGCAGCTTCCCTCCATAGAGCCAGGAAATTTCTTGAAGGTTTGTTTTGAGGATATACGTCCTTTGTTATGGAGGTTTTTTTTTCTTTGGAAGCATGATCTTAGTCAAGTACCTACAATCTATGAATCAGTATAAATTTCTGTGTCCAGATCTTTCTATAGTCCAGCCTTTTCAGATTGCACTATCTTTTTTAGTCATTTGAATGCTTCTCTCTGCTGAGACTATATTTTAACCATAAGCTTGAGGTGTGCAAGACCTCTATGACAAAAAACTGCAATTACTGTAATTTCTGGTTTTGTTTATGGTGTCTCTGGCTAGGAATATTAAGATGTAATATAGGACTCCATATTGTCATTATAGGGATGTAATGATTCATGTCATCTTAATGCTGATTGTAAGTTGAAAACTGAAGAAAAATCAAAGATATTTGGCCTTTTCAAACCATAGACCAGAGTGTATCCTATAAAAGTTTTTCATAATTTACACTGTTGTAATAGCATTTTGGCTTAAAGCTTTGAAGATAATTAAAAATTTAGCACACATTATATAAACTTGAAAATTGGTTGAGACAACTGTGCTCATTGTTTGCTTTGATAATACAAGATAAAAGTAGGTGAGTAAAGTAGGGAAATGAAAATTTACACAATATAACTCATATCTAATAAGCAACACCCTTTTCAGCCACTTATGCATACAATTTTCTTCTTTCTCTATTCAGGATATGTTTAAGACTCTCAGCTGCATAAGTGTTGAGTCAGACAGTAATATTGGTACAAGTGTAGCCGGCTCTGGACTTGGCTTATTTAACCTTGCAATAGAACTGAGCCACAACCATAGGTCAGAGTCACAACTTATAGTGAGCAATTCAGAGCTCATCTCCTGCATGAAAACTCCAACTTTTGACAGTAGGCGCAACTTTCACTTGGTGAAGGCAGATCTTCGCGGAGGAGATAATGGTATGATTGACTCTTTGAAGTCAATGAGATAAGAGTAGCACAAATTGTAAAATATTTTTTTTTCTCTCAGTCAAAGCTGAGATTCATCAATGGTCATTAAATTTCAGTGAAGAACATTTATTTAATAACTGTTTTATTTTAAAGATAAACATCTTATTTCATTCACTGTTTTTGGCAATTAAATTTTTGTCCTTTTTCTTCTCACCCAGAACGTGACGTAGCAATCAGACATTTGTTGCAGACAGCCCCAGATCTGAACTCCCATGTCAACTCTCAGTTTGTGGCTTTCAGAAAGTAAGTCAAGCATGTGGCACAAGTTTTGAAGGGTTAGAAGTCCAAGCTTTATCAGTAACATAGATCTTGTTTTATGTAGAACCAATCAGGTATAATACTGACTCTGATCAGATCTAGTCTATCAGGAGCTGCACAAATTACTTATCATACTGTCTGGTGCAAAAGACATAAACGGAATCAGTCTCCCCATGCCAAACAACCTGCTTTTACTTTGACTAAATTCTAAATAAAATGCCCAGTTTCAAAGTCACTGCATTGCAAAAACTTTCATAATTCATTAATGAAACATATAGAGCTTTTGAGAGGCAAAAATCTAATTTAAAAGTGACTTCTTAAACAGATTTTACGTAAAAAAAATGAAGTGAAAAAATTAAATTTCAGATTAATAGCAAGTTCATCAACAGAATGGGTTCTAAAGTGACACGTCCGTAGAGGGAGACCACTGTAGTAGACAAAATGTTGCTAAAAATCAAGATTGCTGTGGTGGTAATCCACTGATTCATACCTGAAAATTCATTAGGAAGAGCTTATAAATAGGTTTAGGGGTGGGCATTGAGTGATGGAAGGGAGGAGGGGGAAATGATAGAGACCAATAGGGAAAGGATCTTGAGATTGGGAGGGCAAAGTGGTGGGGAGGTAGGGATGGACCTGATGGCAAGCAGATATGAAACAGTTTTGTTTTTTTTTTAATGCACAAATATTTTATCTGGGGTTTCCCCCTTTTCGTTACAAAGATTTCTTTTCTATACATCAAATATTCCTAACGTCCAATTTATTCTCAAATGTGTTCAGATATTTAAATCTTTTGAAAAATTGTAAGTGAAGGGACTTCACTTCTTGATCAAACAAGAAATGCTTGGAATCTTGTATATGTGGAAGAATCTGTCCTCCTTTGAACCTTTATCACTTTTAGTCTTTATTTAACTTGTGTTGATTATACTGATTAGTTGTGTCTGCCCCCCAATGATAGTGGAACTCCTTGATTCGGTTGATTATACTGATTAGCTGTGTCTGCCCCTCAATGATAGTGGAACTCCTTGATTTGGTTGATTATACTGATTAGCTGTGTCTGCCCCCCAATGATAGTGGAACTCCTTGATTTGGTTGATTATACTGATTAGTTGTATCTGCCCCCCAATGATAGTGGAACTCCTTGATTCGGTTGATTATACTGATTAGCTGTGTCTGCCCCCCAATGATAGTGGAACTCCTTGATTTGGTTGATTATACTGATTAGCTGTGTCTGCCCCCCAATGATAGTGGAACTCCTTGATTCGGTTGATTATACTGATTAGCTGTGTCTGCCCCTCAATGATAGTGGAACTCCTTGATTCGGTTGATTATACTGATTAGCTGTGTCTGCCCCCCAATAATAGTGGAACTCCTTGATTCGGTTGATTATACTGATTAGCTGTGTCTGCCCCCCAATGATAGTGGAACTCCTTGATTCGGTTGATTATACTGATTACTTGTGTCTGCCCCCACAATGATAGTGTAACTCTTTGAGGTTGAAAAGAATTGAAGAAACGACCTACAAAATTTTACATTGAAAAAAGTATATCAAACATTATATAATGAACATTGATCCAGAACAAGTCCTAAAGATCTCTTCCATGGTAGGCTAATCTATACGAGCAGCAATATTGATTAAAAAATACATCTTTAAACCAAAGATAGGACTGTGACTAAGCAACCTCCATAGCTCTTACTCTCTGATGTATACACCTGAGAAAAGCTGCGAGCTAAAACTAAATACCCCCATCCCATCTTTGTTTAGCTCAAAGCACATTGGAAGATGAGCTGGTCTCAATCAATCATGCTGTACAAAGGGCACATTTATCTCAGTCCTCTTCCCCACCACCCTCACCCCACTCAGTCAATAAGTGAATGTACAACACAAACCCTGGTGAGTGTAAAAAAAATTTCTGAATCATCTGTATAAGGTTTGTCAGAAAGCATAGAGGATACAGATTTACTCATAGCTTCATTTTAAAACACAGCTTACTTCTATCAGTTCAAAAATTTTCGCTCAAATACAGTTATGATATGGTTTGAAACCAAGAAAGCACTTTTTCTGAATTAAGCTTGATATTTTTCTTCAAATTATGTATGTTATAAACCTTTTTAATTTTATTTAGGCGGACTTAGTGTCGATGCTGCTGAAGATTTCTTTCCCTTTTTTTTTTTTTAACAACACCAGTGCTCATTGCTTGGCTGTGAATGAGCTGTGCTGCCACTTTTACAATGACCATTCCATCAAGCAACCAAGCAGATCTGGCAAAAAAGAGAAGTTTGACTTCCGTGTGGGAGACAAAGTCTGCCTCACAAAAAACAACCAAGTGTCTAGCTTCCACGCCGTTTACCTTGACCAATACAGAACAGAATTTCCTGAGCTTCAAGAGGCTCTAAGCAGAGAAGAATGCCGTCTCAGAGAGAAGATGAAGGAAAAGGCTGAGAGGGAGGAGTGTGGTAAAAAGGAAAGTAGCCGTGAGGTAGACGTGGAGACTCTAAAGCCTCAGGATCAGTCTGCTGTAGAAGGAAAGAGGCAAGACTTGAGTAAAGTTGGATTTAGGGCCAACGACATTCCAGATCTACTTGATCAGGATAATGTGACTTTTTACACAACAATTGCAGAAATGAAAGAGAGGGAGGAAACACAACGTAAAAAAGAAGAAAGGATACAACGAGCCCGTCAAAAGCAGCACAGTTGGAAAACAAAATCAGAAAAAAAATTGCTTAGGGTAAAAATCCTTTAGGGCTTGTGCATATATTTATAAACTTATTTTTAAATGCATGTATTTTACATTCATGTATGCAGATGACTAAGTAGATAACTTGTGCAAGTCTTTCAATCTTGTTCAATCTCTATTGTGGACTGCGCAGAGGGTAATACTTTCAGAACTGTCTGACATTACTTTAATTTTTTGTTTACCTTCCATAATACTGAAGAAATATCTGAGTTAGCATCAGAAATTCACTTTTCAGGAAAATCAAAATCTTATATGGCTCTCTTTGATGGAAGAACCATTTGTTTGCTCTACAACAAAATATTAAGTCTGATATTAATGTAATTCGAAGCATATATCTAGTCAAACAATGAAATAAATTTGTGATTATCAAACTTTATTCTGTTATCAATTGTTTATAGTGAACTAATATTCAAAAACTGTGTCTGAATAGTTTGGAGTTCTTTCTAAAAGAAATTTAAAAAAAAAAGGTATGACTTTCTTATAGACAGTAGACCTTGCATTCAATAACATTGAAATAAACAAAATCTCAGCCGCAACAAAGTCGATAATAGGGACCCTTTAACATTAACTCTGTGATTTGACCTCTGACTCAACAAATAAAATAATACATGTATAAAAACCTCGGGCATATTGAAGTATTGTACTGGTGTATTGGTTCAGAATTAGAGATAAGTTGTGACCAGCATCCTGCTCTTGCTTATTATTGATGGTCACATCTTGAAAATGATGGTGTGAATGTGGGTAGCAATCATGGTTCTGTGCTGCCTCTCCTGCCAAAAAGCTTGGATAAAGGCCTTGCTAGCCCTGGTGTCTGAGGGAAGGAGAGGAAAACAGGTGGAAAGACTTTGGGGGGCATGATTTAGCTAGCCAGTGGCAGCCCATGTCTACTATAAGTGAAGAGTAAGAAAGGGCAGTGTCTTATCATGTCGGCTAGCGCCAGGCCCAGTGTGTATCAATTACCTAGTGTGGCTTACTGTTACTCTGCATGTACATCAGACAGGTATAGATCTGGTGTTGCATCACTACTCTGGATACCTGAGGCTGTGAGTGAAAATATGAAGACAAAGCTTGGATATGGATGTGTGAGTGAGGAGGGAGAAGGAAGATAAAGCTTTGTGCATCTAAGCACCGTCCATGTAGTAATGTTGACTGTAAGCCTATGATGATTGGTTCCTTCCATCCTTCCCACTCCCGCACAAACACATCCATTCTCGGCTAATTCAGCACTGTGTGAGTGTGTTATGTTAACTTTCATTTTAGTCTAGGCAAACTGCTCCAGCTTGTTTAATGTTCACTTTAATACTAAATCTACACTGCCCGTCAGCTCTTGATCTCTTTTTCATTGACTATGGCATCATCAAGAGAAAATGTCTGTCCTTTGAAATCAAATTGAAGCTAAAGCTTTAAAGTTAATTTTTCTGGATTTTTTTGTTTTTGCCATTTACTTCACACTAATTCTCACACTATTTTAAAAAATACCACAAAAACAGAACTAATGGGTTATTACCATAATGATAAACCTATTACGTATTCGAAAATTGAGTCTCAGATGTTTAATTACACTAAGTTTATAATGACCTTGCTTACAACGAAACCTTGTGTATAACAAAGTTAGGTTCTGACCCATTGACCTTGTAATATTTGAGGTCCACTATATCTGGGTTGAGATTATCTAAAGTGGGAGAAAAATTGTATGGAATTTCTTCAACATTCCTAACAAAACAGAAGCCATATTAAAAGCAGTTAAAATAAAACTGAAAAAATATTAAGTAATTCTTCAACAACTGCAGAGGTGTAAAATTTTCAGTCTTGAGCAATTTTTAGTACATCGGTTCTGTTTTATACATTGTTTACTTTCATGGTCAGTTTTTTGACTTTGTTGATAGGTCTATGGTGAAACATGTTTTTTTTTGTGTGTACATTTTTAGAATGCTGTGGCGTCAAGCCTTGGAAAAAGTTCAGAGAAATTGTGCAATGGGGAAGTGTTCTTCATTATGGACGTAAGTTTTAGAAATCTCAACATACTTGTATCTGAGGAAACTTTATCTCCCTCCAGTCAACATTCTCTTGGCGAAAAGCAGAATAAATAGACCTAAATTCTATTAATTTGAGAAAAATTTTGTGCATGTTCTCAGCTTGCCTTCCAGAGTTTCAGAGAGCAAATTTTATTTTATTTTAACATTTTTGTCATTTCAAAGAGTAAAGTTGAAAATAATTGAGGCTTCCATTATAAGTGTGAGTGATGAACAAAGATATTTTACAATTATCTTCAGAAGAAAATTGAGTAATAATGTTTCAAATAAAAGAAACTCAGATTTTTACTTTCTTGAATCACAAAGGTGGGGGGAGGGGCGAGGGGTGGGAAAATCAAGAAAGTTTGAAAATTTGATTCTTTTGTACATTATCATCAGATTGTTTTGTTTAACATTGCAAGTCTTTCTAGGAGTCGAATTGATGCAAGCTTTCTTTGTAAACAAGTCGGATTACATTTTAGGAGTTTGATCACTTTGAGGAGAAGAGCAACAGCAGGCATCAGTCAGATGGTGTTGTTCACCCCACAAAATACTTCCTGCTGTCTGACCGTGATCCTGACATGCCGAGAGTAGTGTGTGTGCCATTCCGAGAGTTGCGAAAGCTGTGCAGGATGCGTCATTCATGGGCTCGAACCATACACACCTATCAGGTAGGATTGATTGAATTGATGATAAGCTTTTCACTGTGATTCTTCTGCTTTTGAATTTGTTGCTCATTGAAAACGGGAAAATATGATGACTTTGCATTTTTAATAAATTTTGATAGTAAGGTTGAGTTAAAAAAGGTTTAATATTTGTCACACCTTGTCTTTCAATTATTCAATTAAAAAAAAACAAGTTTTGTATTAATGCTTAATAAGTTTATGAGAAAGAGAGGAGTAAAAATTACATAAGTAGTTCTTTTTAGAATGGTGAGTTGACATTTTGAAGATCTTTTCTTTTTAAATCTGTATCACATTTATTTCATCAGCCACCATTTGCTGGAAGAGTTGATGTTTACCTCTCATCAAATTAAATTTGAAACTTGCATTTAGAATAAGCTGACATGATCGATTTCATGAGAAAGACGAGAACCACATGGACATGGGACCAGTCAGGGGTGAGCGAGACAGGGAGAGAGGCTTGACTTGATGCAGGCTCTGACCAACAACATCACTTGCTTTTATAAGAAGTCAACTATCTTTCCAAAAATTTTTACAACAATAAGCATAAAAATGACCAAGTGCCTAGGAATTGAGAAGTTTTGGTTTAGATGGTTGTCAGATATCCACTCATATCATTCTGTTTTGGTTGCAGGGCTCAGAATCTACTACTGTTGTGTATGTGCTTGGGCCTGCCATGCCCCAAACTTGGCAGCACGTATATACAGCAGTGACTAGGGGTCGTAAGTCAGTGTATGTGCTGGGGGACTGGGATCAGCTTCATAAGGCCATCAATCGTCGTGACATACCTCGTAGGACTCATCTGTCACACCGTCTGCAGAAGTCACTTAAAGACCAAGCAGCGTGTCTGGGGGTAATGACAAGGGAATCAAAGTTGATAACATTTTTTTTTACATTTTGTAACTTTTTTTTTGTCTGAAATTGTCTACTATTCTTATTGTCAATTATACAAGAAAAAAACCCTGATAAATGGAAGACAAAAAGAGACATACGCAATGATCATCATTTTCAATTTATTAAAGGAGTGTTTGTAGTGATCGATTCATTGTGAGATTTTTTACATCAGAATTTTGTGGAGAATGATGAATAGTCCTGGTGATTTATAACAGCAGGCACTTAGCCAAGTAAATTTTCTTTTAATGTTGCATTAACTCAATTGACTACTTGGTGGAGGATGTCTGCTTATGTGAAAGTGAACTCACTACCCACCTTATTTGCCTTTACATTTTGAAGCATGAGCCCAGGAAGGATAAGAAAATTTTGCTTCCTTTGCGCACTACATCCCAATCAAAGTTAAGGCAAAAATAGACTTCTTTAGAACTATTTGATTTTCAAGGCATTCAGAGAAGCAGGATGATAGCTGCTTACTACGTGGGTTAAAACACTTCAAACCAAGATCTCTTCTTGATTTCAGAGGGAGATTTCAACAAAGAAAGTAAATACACTAACTAAACAAAGGTTACCGAAAGTCACCTTGGCAGCTTTAATATAAGAGTGGCAGGCATGGTCAAGTATATCTGTTATCTGGTGTCATGGGAATGTCTTTACCGTGGGGAGAGTATTGAGAGTAATATGGGGCCCGATCTACATGTGTGAAGCTTGAGGAGAGCAGGGATTGTGAAAGTTACATAAACCCTGGATCAACCCTGATATCTGTAGAAAGAGAAGAGCATGGACAGGAGAACTGATCTCCATCCCACTATCACCTCAGTAAACTTAGCAATGCAACAGGATCTATTTCTATGTGAAAAATAAATATCATATCACCATTCAGAGACAGAATTGAAAAAACAAAAAAAACCAGACAATTAAATTTACTGCTTCTGACTCAACATCTTTAAGATGTTATTTTGTAGACCTCAATTGTGCTAGCTTTTAATTCATACCATTTAAATTCTTGTTGAGGATTCAGCTCCCTCTGAGACAATGATATGTAAGATAATTTAAAGTTTGTGATCATTTATATATGATACATGTATTATAGATCTGATAGAACCTTATCTCAGACTCATTGTGTAATATGTTTTTTCCCAAACAGATGTGTCATCAAGAGTTCATTAAGAGACAGAAACCATACTGGGATGTCATAAATGCCTTAGACAGGGGCGACAGCCCTGGTGCTGACAGATCAGGCGATGAGTTTGGCTCTGATGACAGTTGGCTCATCCAGGCTATTTCTCAAGAGGAGCAAGCCAGCATAAGTAAACCTCATTATATTAAATGTTCTCTATATCTTTAACACTAATCGTATCTATGCGACTGCTTGCTACTGGAAATTTTCATAGCTGATAGTACTGATGCAGGCACTTGCGACCAGTAACTGAACAAACCAACATTTATGTTGAACTTTTTATGTTTGGGTGTTCTGCCTGTAATATTTGACTATGCAAAGGACAGTGCTTCTCTAAGTTTCACAGTTTGTAATTTTAAAAGGTCATATAGACAAAAAAATGGAAAAAAAAAGTTGGGAAAAGCAGACGGTTTTTTTTTAAAGTTTATCGTTAAGCATTTTTTTATTTGAAAACATTGCTTGAAAAAAATTTCAATACAGTTTAACTTCATAGTTTATCCATTTCTTGAATTTTTGACACCAGTTGTGTTGCTGTATGTTGTGTGCACAAATTTATGTGAATTTTTAAAAATTGTTGGTACCTAAATTGTTTTTTGTAAATTTACAGTTACTCCCCTTACCTAGGTAGGACTAGGTTATATTATATTGGACTTCCTTAGTATGGAAAGTGTTAAGCTATCAATTTGTTTTCAGGAAGTTTGTGTCTCTCACAGCAATGATTTGATAATCCTTCACATATCAGTTGGGAAGTTAATAGCATGCAGGAGACTTCATCATGTAGGAGAACTTGTTCCATCAAGTAAACTTCCCTTTGAAACAGTGCTGTACCTGTAGCTTAGAGTTGCTTTCTATCCAAGTATCACACTAACATTTAAAACAAAAGGGTACTTTTGACATGGTTAGCACATTTTTCTGATAGGATAAGACACTTAAATACCATCAGCCAGAAGCAACAAACAAACTTGTCCCCACACCCTACTGATAATGTTATTTGATGTTTAGGAAAGTCGGATAAAAACAAGCCCTGCCTGCAACTAAAAACAATGTTGGCTTAAATTCAAAAGACTGCTATCAAAACAATTTCAGATCAAGATTTAACCTTAAGTTTGTCCACTTGTATTTCTCAGATGAAATTCCTGATGGAGATGTTGAAGAGGAGGATCAGATGATCAGTAGAGAGGCAGCTGCTGCAAACCATTTGAAGAAATCAGACAAGTCAATGGGCACCAACTTGAACCTCCTCACTGATCCTTCCAGGCAAAGAGAGGCTTGCAACAGCTCTCAGTCTGAGTCATGCAAAAGTAACCAGGATCCTGAGTTTGGTGAAGATTGGTGGTATATTAGTAGTAGCTCTCAATCTGAAGAGGAAGAAAGTATATTTGCTCCTTTGCATAAATTTAAGGAAAAGCAGCCAGGCAATACAATAGTGCAAGATGTAACATCTAAGGCAGTTGAGGAGGGCAATAAAGTAGAAGAGGACGAGGACTATTTTCGTATCACTCAGACTCAATTCATAGAGAAAAATCTTAATACTGAAACACAGTCGGAGCTTGATGAGAGTTTGTTTGAGCATGATGACTCAACACTGGTGGAGGAGATCTCAATACCTGAGCTGGAAAAAACATTGACAAAGATGAATCACAATAAAACAACATCAGATCAACTATCTGAATTGAAAGGATGTCAAGGAGCTGAGACATGCGACCCAGTGATACCCTCATCTTATCAGGTTGGATATAATAGAGGCAGACCTGTGGTTTCTGCAGTGCAAATCAACAATATATCCTTAGGGTCTACTCCTGAGAAAAATTTGTCAGTTAATGGTAATTATTTTTGTTCTAAAACTTCACCAAAACCTGTACCAGTCCCACAAAGCAAAGAAGGCAGCCCATCAAATCAAAGGATCAGTACAGCAGGAAAACGTATGTATGATGCATCATGTAACTCTGCCATTGGTCTCTGGGATGTAAGTGTTGAGGTTAGCCCCACTAAATTGCAGCGCACAAGTAATGTTGTGGGAAGTCCGCTCTTAAAGTCTTTTTCTGATTCACTAACACTGGACCATGAAACAAAAATGGACAGCAGTGGAAGAGAACAGGAAGAGTCACCTTTCCCTGTGAGAAGAAAACTGAACAAAATGTGAGGCGCATAATATTTATGTCAAAGCCAACTGATGTTTTGCAGGCAATGAATTCAGTTTTAAAAATTGAAATTAACAAGTACCGAAGTTAATGACATTGAGATATTCCTTTTGGATATAGTTTTTAGCTAAGATTTTAGTAAGCCATTTTGCTACAATCTTTATGTTTATCTAGGTGGGAAAAAAAATGTTAAATGATAATTGTAAATAATTCTACAATTGGTGCGGTGCTTTAAATGTTTCATTAAATAAGGATGAATATTTCAATTGAAAGATATAAAAACCTCAGTAGCACCTCTATTTGGCAGTTCTTTATTTTTTATTCTGAAAATTGTAAATTGTTATTGTGGATTACTTTCTTTGTAAGTCTGCAATTTTTGAAAAGTCTAGTTCAGCCATACAATGAATAGCAGACAGAGCTAACCAATGAAAATTGTGATTTTAGGTAAAGGGAAGTGAGTGTCCTCAAACAAATGTCAAATATTAACACTCTTAATCTTAATTGCAGCTTCATTATTTAAAATGGCTCTACAGCTAGAGTTCTATTAGGCATCAATTACAGTAAATGATTAAAGCATGTTTTTTATTAATGTTTTTCACTTATGAGTTTAGGCTTTCAAAATATTTTTCAACTGCAGTTCAGTGAACATGGGTTAAGGATTGGGTGGATCAACAAACAAGAGGAGGCAACTAGTATATGGTGAGAACTTTCAATTTAATTAAATGTTAGCGCAGTGTGGGCAGGTGACATGAGGACACCGATTACATCAATTCCGATTTTTGCCTCTCTTGAGGCCTGATTTTTGCCTGGCCCATACATGAGTTTAGTAACTTTCTTTGATGAAATAAACCAATTATTTACAACATCACAGTAGAAATAGAAATGCAATTTATCAAGGACTTGGTGTCAATACTTTCTTTAGTAGGATAGTAATAAGAAATAGAAATACCAAAATAGGCTTTTATTGTATGTAATGACTTAGTGTATATAGAATCTGTAAGTTACTCCTTTTGTTTTACACAGGCACATCGCTAGTTGCAGAGCGCTAAATATGACATTGAGCTTGATTTATCTTCTGAAAGGAATTTGTTATTTTTTAGTGAGCTTAAACTTTTTAACACCTAAATAGGTAAGAAAATGTAAAGCCAACTAGAACTCAAGTATGAACAATGAACTAAGAAAAACAATTAAATTAGACATAGATGACGTTTCGCATCATTAGCTCCTTCAGTAACTATACATAGGAAGTTTCATTCTCGCGTTCAGTTCAACAAACAAAAAGGAACTAATACTTATGTAATCATTTCACACCAATGTACACTCTTGCAGAGCCAGAACTTGTTTACTCATTCAACCTTTTCTATTTTTTCTCTCTCTTTCTTATCCTCTCTCTCTCTCTCTCTCTCTCTCTCTCTCTCTCTCTCTCTCTCTCTCTCTCTCTCTCTCTCTCTCTCTCTCTCTCTCTCTCTCTCTCTCTCTCTCTCTCTCTCTCTCTCTCTCTCTATCCCTCACTCTTTATCTCTCTCGAACTTCATATAAATAATGTCGAGCAAAAGAAAAATTTTTTTTTAATTTTTTTTGTGATCTAGCTTGTATAGTTTTAAATATGTAAGCCTATTTATGATTGGAAAATGTTAATAAATTGTTAGGCATCTGGGACAGTTTAGGCACAAGTGGCTTAAAGTGAAAACTGTTTTTTAACCAGAGCTTTTTAAAGATAGAAATTGATTATTTGGCGGTTCTTTTTCAACATATTTAAGTTGAAATAGCTCTGGTCATGGAAATACCTAAATTGTTGGTTTTTATAACAATGCAGAAAATTTACTTAATGTGGTACCAAAAACTCCATATTTCAAAATTCTGTCGTGTGCCTCATTCATCTGCTTTGTAATTTATATTTTGTATTTATTTGACCTCAAGTTCATGTTATGAACTGCTTTGCAGTGCAATTCTGATGTCCAAAAAAAATGAAAATTTCTGTCTGTAGTGACAAGTGCCATTACCCTTTTTTATCTTTTTTTTCAGTGACTCAACTCCCACTCACATCTTTTTATGTTATCTATATGTAAACAAGGGTTGCTTTTCAATAAAATCCAATATAATTATTAATCGGATCAATTGACTAATGGACTTGTGCATCTCATTAGAAATAGTGATTTATGATGTATGTGGTGTGAGAGATTAACTTTGCTATAACTATTCTCCCAGTAGCTGCATAAATGAAGGAAAAGCTGTATATTTCATTATTGGTGCTGTAATTAAATGTAATGTACGATTTATGACAGGAACAGTTTGTATTATAGAAGTTGAAACCACACCAGGCACTTTGGATGGAAAGAGAGAGGAGGAGGAAGACTGTAGTTCTGAAGATTTAATGTTCTAGCAAAGTTTTTATTTTGTTTGTCTTTTTTTTTTTAATTCATGTGAACCCAATGGTTTCTGGATATAATATTTGCACTTGTATCTAACATTCTTCAAATTTTTACCTAAATCATGATTAGGATAGTTATCAAGTCACTGTTTCACTTTACACAAATGGTAACCTATAATTATAAAAGTTGAGGATATGTCAAACTGAATACAATTTTATGTTTTGTTTCAATTACTCAGCAAAATGTATATGTAAAGAAAGGAAAAAAAACCGAACATGCTATCTCAGAAAGGGTATACATGTGTGAGAGGTAAAGAGAGAGACAGAAAGAGGGAGAGAAACAGCCTCAGAGATGAAATATTGGTCACATCTTTTGCTACAAGAATTTTCAAAATGACTTAATTTGAGTTTTATGGAAACAATTGAGTGAAAAAAATTATTATTGAAATTGAAACTTGTGACATGCATTGGGCAATTGTGTATTCATAAGATGAAAGTTAATGGTTAATGAAAGTAAAAACTTCCAACCCCATCTGGAGCACATCAGGAATTAGTGCCAAAATCCAGCAAAAACAGAAGTTGGCTCTCTTCTCTAAGTTTCATTCAGCCTGAATTTGAAAATTTTAGTCTGCAAGTATAACTAAATTTTGTCATGTTTAGTATGGGAAGCAAAATGCAGCATGAGACACTTTTCAGATTGTTAAATGTAAATAGGCAGATTCTCTAGTCTCTGTCAGGCCTAAATGTGGTTGCTGAGCAGCAGCAAAGTTAGCAGGTGCACTTCTGCGGCATAATATGAGGGAAGTGGATGGGGTCTGTTAGGCACATTTATACATGTATTATAAGTTATAAATATCAACTGTTTGAATTCTTTGTTCATTTGGTTTTTTGGACTCAATGAAAAGGTAATCACTGAAAAAATGACCATTGCGGGCTTGTGCCCTCTATTACCTTCCTCCTTCCTCCTGAGGTATTTTAACTCAGTCCTTTATCCAATCAATTCCTGACAGCTTTAGATAAAGATGGAGGCACTCAAGTCTTTATAACCAGCAGTGGAAACTTCATAGTTCATATTGTATGGGAGTAGATTAAAACTTAAGAGAATTCCAATCACATAACAAGGGGGCTTAACTGAATCTATGACTCACTGACTATAAATTGTCACTGTGCCTACAACAAGCGACCCTCCCCTGTCTCCATTCCTACCAGTATCAGTGTTATTACTGACATTCTTTACTTATTCATCAGCTATGATATTTAGTACTATTATAATGCCTTCCTCCCCTTCCCCTGTCTCCGTTGCTACCAGTATCAGTGTTACTACTGGCATTCTTTTCTTAATGCATCAGCTAAGATACATTTAGTGCCTTAAGAGGTGAAAAAACTGATATCGACTATGAATTAAGAGAATTGAACCAGAAACACGAGAAAGAATTAGTCTGATTAACAAAGCTAAAGACGAAAAAAATCATCCTCTTACAAAATTTAGTTTACGAGATTTACGAATAATCAGACTTCAGTTTTTGAGGTTTCCACAGAATCATGTAAACAGAGCTTTAGACTTAGAGATGGAAAATCTTTTTTCAACCTCTCTTTTTTAAGGCAGATTCTCTGACAGACATAGCATGTTGTTGGAGATACAAAAGTGGATTCATAAACAGAGTGAGCTCTAATGCAGCAAATTCCTCCTCTTAGTCTTAGACGCACAATACACACAGAAGGGATGCTAAGCGTTGCACAAGATATATATGTGCAAGGCATTCTGCATTGTTTTTACATACCACACACACCCTCTATACCCGTGTGTTTCATGCAGTTCACACACACACACACACACACAGTGTGGCTCAGCGCTGGACTCTAGCTTTTTAGACAGAGACCAATGTACCTGTATCTAAGTAATCTTTCTTATCATTATCAAAATGCACTTCTATGCAAATGCAAGCATTCACAGTTTATGAATGAAAAAACATACAGCTCACTCCTGATATATCGACAAAAAAAAAGGGTCCAAAATTTATGTGTCGATATAAGCAAAAGTCAATATAAAAGATAAAGATGCCTCTTAATTTAAATACATGTACCTTAAGCACAGGCTTTAATACTAAGGGGAAGCAAGCACCAGTAGCTTGCAAATTTATTATTACTTTGTTTTGAAAAATTTGATAAATGCAACATGTGGCTTTCCTCTTGCACTTGCTACAGACTCTCCCTCCCCTAGATCTAAATTCATACTGTGGGTTCTGCACAGGCAACTGTACTTCAGGCCTTATAAGTGCTAGCCTAGTCCTGACTGAGTGACTGTGCATCACTCTCTTGGAGTTCACCTTTTCAACTTTCAAGGCCGCAAAACACTTACCAAAATTACCATTCACACGTTTCAGCCCAGTAGGCCAAGCAAGTCCACTTCCCATGAATCATTGAATGCGATGCACAACACTATGGGCCTAATGGTTGCACCACATTTCACTTCCCTTGCCCCTCCCCACCCTTATCCTCCCACCACAACTCCAGCCAAAGCAACAAAGTTACCCGTACCAAGGGGATTGACACTCACTTTTTGATGTAACACATCAGAATGGTCAAAGACATGAGCGAGATCATTTTTTTATCAACGGACCTCTTTTGCCCAGGTACCTTGGTGCTATAAATATGGATATAAGAGAAAAGAAGGGAGAGAGTGTCAATATAAGAAACAGTAATTATAGACAGCAAATAGAACAATTCGGACTTGAAGAAGCACTGTCAATATAAGAAAGAAGTCAATATAAACGGTGTGGCAGTGTGCACTGTAGTGCAACCATGAAAAAGACAAATATTTGGTACCGTAGCTTTTATTTAAAGCTGCACTTAAAGTATTCTATCTCTAAACAGTGGAAACCTCAAAAACCGAAGTCTGATTATTCGAATTTCTCATAAACCGAATTTTGCAAAATGATAGTTTTTTTTTTCTCTTTGGCTTTGTTAGAATCCAATTCGTATGTCCAAGTATTTCTGATTTGATTCTCTTAATTCGATACCACCTCATAAGGCATCACAAAAGTGCTACATGCATCTCTCAAGCAGCAAGCAGTGCTAATCACTGCCGAAGAAATGCTGATCAGAGCTCTAACAAATCAAGAAGGGAGCAGATGCATTAACAATTAAGTGCCAGTGGGAAATCTGTACTGATACGGATAGCGACAAGGGAAGGGGAGGTTGCTCATTGCAGGCTCAGTACACACTCTGTTACGCCCATTTTTGTAATTCGAAGATTTAATCCTTTCCCATACAATTCGAATTATAAGGTTTCCACTGTAGTTTTTCCATTGATAATTTTTTGTGCTGAAAGCATTTAAGTCTAGTATTAGACCAGCAACAAAGTTAAGCATCTTTCAAAACTCCACTTTTTGAAAAGGAGTCATTTATTGAAGTTTTTTTTTTCCTTGTTAAGTTGTATAGGCCTATTGTAATCATGTATATTGGTGTTTTTTGGCTTACATGTGCTTCTAAGTTTTGTCTTTTCATAAGCAATATATATTGGGCGGTTTTTGTTTTGTTGTTTTTTACCTTTTGCCTGGCATTTTTTATCTCCAAAATGGCATTTTCTAAGAGGTGCCAAATTTTATAGTTTGTACTTAAAGGAAAAGCAAACACCTACTACTGCTTTGCAATTGCATTTTTCTACCACAATCAAGCCAAAGATTATAATCAGTCTGTCCTCGGCACAGGCCCACTTTATAAAGGCTTTGGCTTAAAAAGAGGGCTTTCGGTTAATTGATATAAATGTACAGCTTTGAGTCATAGCAAACACGTTTACAATTTTTTAAAAATGCAAGCATTTGCATCTTTCTTAGAATCACAAAGTTTATTTAATAAAAGAGGACATGACCGACATAACTGACAAATCTCTTTTTTAACTATGTACAAATACACAAAATCAACCATTAATTATAAAATTCACAGTAAAAGATAAGAAAACCTTCTATATTACAAGATGAAAGTGTCATAATAGAAAAATATATGTTAGAAAGCAAGGGTTATACAAACCCCATCTGCTCCATTAGATAAAGCCTAAAGACTGAGATGATACAATTAATTATCATACTCATAGCTTCTAAAGTCATACATGTTCAATCAGTCAACAAAAAGCAAAAGAAAGCTGAGACCAATCTTTTCAGTTTTCCTGATCTTCGGACCTGATAAATAGTTTGTGATATTGTAGTTAAAGGAAAAATGAATCATCTGTACTTAGTCGCTCTTTATTTGCAGAATTATACATCTAAAAATTGTGTAATATAATACAGGACACCAAGTCACTTCTCAGTGATTAAATGGAGCAAAACTATTTTCAAATTTCAGCCACACAGCAATAACCAAGATTTACATGGAAATCAAAAAAATGATAAAATCATGAGAAATCTCACATTGCATTTTCCTAGACAGTTTTCTTATGTTTACTGTTTTACATTAGATAATATATGTACAGTAAAAAGTGACACATGAAATATATCTCAATATCGATTTTGTTTATCATACATGGACATTACAATCATCATATTCTTTGTGAAATAACCAAGCTGGTACATATGTATGTAACCTACTATATACAACAGCAATGATGCAAATACTTTTTTGATAAACACCACAACAGCTTTTAAAAAATATACATGCGTTACACACCAGTTTTACCATCAACTTTTTTTTTGTTTGACAACACCTGAAAATACAGCACAACATTTGTGATTATCAAAGAAGACTTACAACTGTAAAACCAATGTGGCCATGGCGCCCACAACCTGAATGCTGCTAAGCTAAAAAAAATCCTGATCATCCTCCTGCGTAGGCTCCTCAAACAAAGGTGAAATTATTCTGTACAACTTACTCCATTGTTGTGCTAGTATGTACAGTATCAATAGGATTCATGGACACTTGTCAACAAGTACAAAAGACTGACAGACATGGACATGCCATTCCACTCAGTCTGTAATCTCTTCAAGATGATATTGAGTGATTATCATCACTGCAAATGTTTAGATCTTTTTGTAACGAATAAACAAGATTTATGGCATCTTGACAATAGCATGAATATAGTTTGAATTTAAAAAATTGTCAGGACAACAAAAAAAAGTTTACACTTAATTGTCAAAAATGCAAACATACAGAAAAATCAAAACCTGAACAATTCCTGCTCATACATTTAACATAATTTTCAACTTATTTTCTATATTTACAGTTCATCAGATGAGGAGGGGGGAAAGCTTTGTTTTAAAAGCAGCCAAACACAGTTTGCATTTTCTTCCTTTCAATCTTTGTAAACCACATAAATTAAAGTGATGAGATGAAATGTTCTGTATTGTTAGCCTTAATTGTAAGAACAGCTCAATACAGAGACTCATGAATAGAGAACAACAGCTAGGCCACAGGTGCTTCTATAAAATGTTTTAAAGTATTTCCTGTGTGTAAACAGTCGGAGCAAGCTGGCTAAACAGATAAAAACAAAAAAGGGCAACATTTTCATCCCAGTCCTTTGTGGTATTTTCTTTCAACAATCATTCACAATTTTTGTAGCATTTTCTTTATACTTTCTCTTTGTAGCAATTTCTGTTTTCTGCATTGAGCACAACATTTATTATAGATCTCTGGGATGCAAGAGAAACAAACATGCCTTTGTAATTTGGCACCTCTAATATTTGATTATGCAAAGCAAGCACTGGTCCTTGCAGCGATAGCAATATTTTAGTTTTCAATAACGATAATAAAACAACAAGTAAGACGTAATTCCACCAAATCATCATTTTCATTTCAGTTGGTGAACATTTCCTCATAAATGGAGGAACAAAGTTTTGAGCAAGTGTCTTTTGAAATAACAAGAAAACAGAGAGAGAGAATTCATCATGATGTATTCATAATTTGAGCTTTCTTAGCCCTATAATAATTTTTGCTCAGGCAATGCAATTAAATTAAATACATTAAATCCAGAACTAGCTGAGCCGATGATCTCTTCCACAGATCTTCAACCCAGGCTAGTAAGAAAGCTGCTTCTTATCTACATCTGTTTTGTCCTGCTGATAATGGTGTATGGTTTGAACACAAAACTGCGTAGCTAAACAGACAAGATATGGACAATGTGGAGTGAACATTCAGTGAGGCCAGCCTTGGAGGCGGAAGAGCAACATAATCTCCATCAGAAACAATCTCAAAATCTATTAGGCTCTATCTTCTGCTAGAATAGTCTATGTTGACAATTTATTCTCACCATGGTTAGAACTATATCTGGAACAGCATCATTTTAAGCCATATTTTTCATTTGATGTACACATATTGTCAAAAGAAGAATCACCATTACTAACAATTTTCCCTATGTAGAAAATGATATTTTGTTTTCACTCTCTTTGCATTCAATATTCCAAGAAAAAAAATCTTTTCAAACAGGAATAATTGAAACTGGAGATAACTTAGTATGGCAGTCTTAGAAGTGAGTATTCAAAGATAGTGATCTACTATGTACTCCGTCATTCATAGAGATAACTGTGCAGGCTAAAATAATTCTTGCTGCTTTTGTCTTGTTTGTTGCTCCTAAGCATTAATAGCCCTATCTGAAAATCAGTCTTGAAGCTCTAGTAAAACAATTCATCATGAGAACTGAGAACATTCAAAGAGCACCTCAGCCAATGTGTTTGATACACTTTGATCTAGGATGTGTGACATGACCAGGTTGAGAAGACGAGACTGCTGTGGTAAAAACATCTTCCTGTTATCAGGAACACGTGACATACATAACAGAATGGAGGCAGCACGACGCAACATATCTAGTGAAGTGCCCATTGCCTCTGGGTTAGCCTGCAATGCATCCAATCCTTGTTGGGTTGCAATAGATAGAGCTGCTTGCTCTGCCGTCTCCAGGAAATCCACAAGAAGAGCCACGCAAGGTGGCTGCAAAGCCACAGCACGGGCAACAGTACAGTCAGCAGGGACCAGCAACGACATTAGAACAATGGCAAACTCCCGTGGAATCTGATGGTGCCTATCTGCTAATAGCCGCACAAGGACATTGTACAGAGACACAAGATTCTTGATGTGAGCTGTGGCTAAAAGCAGATCCACATTAGTCTCGTGAATGCAAAGTTTGCAGAGAGCTTCCAATACAAGGCGCTCAGGTGACAAGACAGACGATGCTCCTAGAGTCGGCAGTGGATCACGAGCAACCGAAGACGGGCATGTGAGCCAGTGGAGTAGCCCTTCCAGCAAGGGAAAACAGACAGCTTCTGAGAAATTAGCAAGCTGCAGGTGGCCACACACATTGGCTAAAATCACCAGGGTATTCTCACGCAATTGATCCAAATAATCCCACCACCAGTGCTCGTCATCGTAAACACGGGGAGGTGCCTCTTCTTCCTTTTCCTCTTCCTCTTCATCTCCCTGAGGCAGTCTTCTCGGAGGAGGCTTGGCAGGGTGTGAGTGTTGCAATAATAACAGCTTGCCTAAGACACGCATGATTCCTGCATGCTTGCTTATGATTGTTTCATTGCCTGGCACGCATGAGAGAGAGCGCACAATATTAGATATGCAAACACAACGGCGTCCCAGTTCATCCCTACTTTCAGGGGTCACACAGAGAGGCGGGTCATCTCGCTGAAATGCCTCCTCTTCCAGTGAGTCTTCCTCTCTGAGTATCTCAGCTACAAAACTTGCAGATAACTCCTCAGTCTCATTCTCTGCATGACCAGAGCTCTCAGTGAGCAAGGAAGTCAAAGATGTGCTACTAGGATCTTCGTGGGCTCGTTCTTTCACTTCTGCAGTCTTCGTTTCTTCCGTGGGCTGTTTTGCATGTTCCTCCTTTACACCAGCATCCGTAGCCACAATGCTGGTGTCAGCTTCCATGCTAGCCCCACTGCTGTCTGCCTTCATAGTGCTATTCAGCGGATTACTTGACAATTCAATATCCATCTCTTCTTCATCTTCATCGAGGCCCTCTGCTTTGAGAACTGGAGGAGAAATGTCACTACCGTCATCACTATCCTTACAAGCTGCTGATTTGCCATGTGGGGAATTAGGTCCTTTATCCAGATGGTTAACCATGGGAGACAACTTAGGTTGTTCAATATCACCATTTTCTAATGGCTTGACTGGGGCACTGTCTAGCTTTTCGATCTTTCCAGATTTTGAGTCAACCTCCCCATTACAAGACTGCACTTGTTCTCCATCACACAAATTACTTTTTTGCTTAGTGGGTTCATCCTCATCAGGTGGTTCCTGCTTTATTTGAATACATTCAGAAATTTCACAATTATTTTCTTTATCTTCACCATTAGCACCTTTAATTTGATCACCATTGCACAAAGAATTGGGTATGTCAGCTTTAGAGTTAGTTATACTAGTCACAGAATCTGAAGACATGCTAGGATTTTTGTTATTTACAAGTGTGGAGGAAGAATTGTCCATATTCTCATTGCACCCAAGCGATTCCCGTTTCACATCCACTGTGTCCAGTTTGTTCGCAGCAGGACATTTTTCCCCAGGTCCAGGCAACTCTATCACCGAAGATAAACGTGAACCATTTGAACATTTGGAACGCTTGGGCTGTGAAGCTAATTCTGCAGACTCTTGCTCCACATCCATGCGTTGTTTTCGTTTGAATTTTGATGACAGAAAACTATTGGTTGAGGTGGATTCTAAATGTGTCATGATGTGGTCAGTGATGTCCCCACAGCCCTGAGACCAGTGGTCATTTGGGGTATGAAAGTGAGAAAACACATCCCAGTCTTTGCTCTCTAACACTGAACTGTCAAATGGAGAATTGTCCAACTTCACTGGCAAACCTTTTCTGGAGACCATTGTGTAGTTCGCTCCAGATAGCAACTGTACAGACAGCTGATCCTCTGGTCGGGGTGAAATTACTTTCTCTCTTTTTTCATCAAATTTCTCCTCATTTTTCTTGAGCTGCGCTTTACGAAATAAAACTCGAGATGTCTGCCCTTCCTCCAAATCATCAAAGCTATCAAACATTGCCATGAGACAGTGTCGGAAGTGCTCGGTGAGTACCTCTAGCAGACCAGGTAGGGTTGACAGGCTGAAGTACCCATATGTGACATCATCATGCAAGAGCACATTCAGTGTGTCCAAAGCCCATGTGCTCTCCGCCAGCAATCCAGACTTGAGGGACAGCATCAGGCGCCATGCCTCAAATGGAGCTGCAAATATTAAAGGCATATAAGTTAGTTTATTGATGGATGACCCATAAGTTTGGGAGAAATAGATATAAAGAGACAATAACATCGAACAATAATTTATAAAAATAACATTTAATATTACAGTCTATATAAAAATACATTGTGAACACTTGCTAAATCAGACATTCCTTTTTTTTTGGCATTGCAAATAGATGATGTATAGCAAACCTTTCCTTACGTTTACTAGATCACTTAAATTATTTCATTAGAAGTATAGGATTTACAAAGAATTTGAGAGATTTTAGTGAGTATGTTTCAAAATAATCAAATCCATATAACAGGAACTAGACTCATACTTGGTCAGTCCAAAAGATATTGAAATGGTTATGTAAACCCAATTACTTGCACCTGGTCCTGTATGCAATTAGCTTAATCTTAAAACAGACTTGGTTTTGTTAAATCAAAGTTCTAGCAGCTAAGTTTGTCGATGTAGTGCAAATAGTTTGTGATCTTCATCAAGCTAAGTTTTTATTCAGCACAAAATGGGTATTTCTGCTGACCTGGCATGACCACTGACACATCCAAGCACACAATTCATATCTTAGCCCTGATTCAGCTATATGTGTTTAGGCCCATTAATCAAGCAGTATTTTAAATTCACTTTGATTTCACACTATGAAAGCAAAACTAAGATACTAGTAGCTTTTACTCAGCAATGAAGCTAGATCACGATCTAATTAAACGAACAACATTTGTGATGTTTTCTGCATTTGACTGCATTAAGATCTAATAGAAATGACTAAACATGCACACTATAATATCAGTAATTTTCAAGGCATTTGAAAATTAAAGTAAAGATTTCCGCCAATAGGGGCAAAATGGCACATTTTTTTTTTTTTTTTGCTTCATTCAAGGACTTAGACAAAAGAAGAGAGATGCACTGCTTGTGTAAGTTTTTCACAGATTAACTGTACAACAGGGTATTTCTGACATACAAAGTCAGATTAACTTAAGGGTTATAACTACCAGTTGCATAAAATGTAATACATTAGAGCTCAGCATGAAAGAATTTGCCAGGTAAAAGTAAACTTCGATTTCCATGCATATCCTGAATGCCACAAGTTTTCATGAAAATCAGTTTTTAAGCACTTTTAAAGACCACAATATAAGCCACTGAAGTGAATGAAAAGTTCAAGAAAGGTTTCTAGCCAGAGATTTTGTTCAACAGTACAGACCATTTGCAATATTTGAGGAAATTGCAAACAATCTACAATCTATATCTTGTTCTAACTGTTAAGAATCATTTTGTATTCTTATACTTATAGTTCACTGGTAGATACTTTGATCCAAAAGCTTCACTATGAATAAGACTCATTAATGTTTTGAGTTGAGAGAGGGGAAGCCTACCATAGAAAAGATTTGTTCAAACTATCAAAATTGAAAAACAAAGATCACTCTGGAAATAAATGGAAATAACGAAGTAAGAAAGACATTGCATGCCCAGCTAACATTTTTTTAAATTTTTTTATGCAATCCCAGTATTTGCATCTAAAATGAATTTTAAAACTTCACAAATCTTTTGAAAAGCAGTAAATCTGACCCAAAATTTTGGTGGCAGAGGATGATAAAGAAAGTCCAGTGAGTGATTGAGATTAAGAAAAGTAGCACTACCGATACAGCAATGCTTCGCCTTGACCTATTTGTCTATGTATGGTATAATTTATTTTCAAACTAATGGGAAGGACCTTAAGACTTTTCTTTCATGTTGTGCTTAAGAAAGACTTACCCAAATCTTTGTGTGTAAGACGCTTCCTCTTGGTGGTGGAAATTCCTACACTTTCTACACAATCAGAAGGGAAAGACAGATCTTTCTTGCCCAGGGAAGCAGAGAGCGGACCTCCATAAGCAGGCTAGGCAATAGAGAAAAGGAAAATTTGAACACATTAGTAGATCATCATTTTTCGCATGCTGCATCTTCAGTATAAAAACACAAGGATAGAAATGTATATCATGTGAGCTCCCAGACAAAGTGCTGAAGAAAAAAAAAAGAGAAAAGAAAAGCCCATAAAGTTTCTTATAGCAATTATCTTAGTTTTAAAATAATTAATAAACCAAACAAATATTAACAACATCTTCTGTCTCATATCATAAGGAGGAAAATCAGGAAGATGAGAAAAAAAATTACAGGCATTTTGTGAGTCATGTATCGGTCTCTGGAATGAGGAGATGTTCTAGGCGTAGCAAGTTGTCGGCTGTAGGGGCCCATGGGAGGAGTTGAAGGGGACACCGGAGGTATGTATCCCCCCTGTCCACTGCCTGAGTGACGGGATCTCTGAATGTTTGTCCACTGGTTGCGGTCTGCGAATAAAAAAAAAAAAAAACAAATTGAGCACTACACATTCTCAATTAATAGACTGGATTTAAGTATGCATTTTAAACAAGAAACAAATAGATAAATGACTTGATAGAGACAATACATTCCTCCCTTCAATAAGGTTCCATCAGTCAATATCACATAAATGAAAACGCATTCATGAGACTGGACATTATATTATATATTACATTTAACCAAATTTCTGAGAATGATAAAAAAATATTTCCTTCTTTTAAAAAACCTTTTAGAAAAGGATAGACCCACAGGTAATCTTAATGAAAAGCATCATAGGGAAATAACAGCACAAGAAATAATCAAAATAAATGTCTTTGAATAACTTCAAAATATGGAATGGTGGGGAAAAAAAAGAATTATTCCTTATTAGACAAATTATCCTTTCACCCTACTTAAAAAGCCAAGTCTCAACTATAAAATTTAATTGCACACTAATATTTGTACTACTCAATGCATGCACACACTTCTACTTCTGGTATTAGGTGGAGAGAATGTTAGGATGTCAAAGAGGGGTCTATTCACAAGTAACACAAAAAAAAGAGACATTGTCAGCCTTACAGCTGTATCATGCAATATTTTGTTTTCAGTTATCAACTCCAACGACTTCTCATATAGGGGCTCAAGAGCGCACATAAAATGAATTATATGACAACAGCCCATTTCACAAATTGAGTCTCATAACTTACAACTACCATAAATTATTGTACATGGCCCTTCTTTAGTCAGGAGTAAGACTGCCTGGTAGGTGTAGTTAAGGTTGCCTATAAGTAACAGAGAAGCTGACCCCATGAAAAAGCTCGCTATGTACAGTGCCCCTTCAAAAATGTTTCTAGTGGACCTAAAAATAGTGAAAAATTTTGTTTTCTGCATCTATAGGGCCTATACAATTTTATATGAATTTCAGTGTTTTGCTTAGATTCATTTTAAAGCCAGAGTTTTTACCAAAACAATGCAATAACTTTCAGCATACACAGATAAGATTCTACTGAATTACACCAAAACACCTATGCCGCGCATGAAAAAAGCTCGAGTTTATAATTATGACAATGACCTTGTTTCAGAAGGAATAGTTCCAAAACCGAACAAATATTTTTACCCATTTTCTAGCATAAAACAATTAAATATGATTTCCCAGTGAGGAGTTTTTATGTCACTTAATACGATTTTTTTTAAATATATCCCATTCTGAGGACTTAGGAGACATGATTTTTTATAAGGAGTTTGTCTGTTTCGGAAAGTCTACTAGACCAACAGTCATAAAAACTGTAGGCTTTCTTAGACTGATGAAATTAACGTAGCCCCATGATATCAAAACAATTTGCAATTGTTGGCTATCACTGTTGATCATATTGCTCTAGATCTAGTATCAGACCTTATCCTTAACCATAGTCTACACTTATAATAAATTTATATATTTAAGTCTATTTTCTCCAAGTGACCATATGGATTTGTTATTTGTTTCTCTGATAGATCACTGTATTTAAAAAATTCCTCTCACGAGAATGATGGTACTAGATCTAGATCCAATAAACAAAGAGCAGGGATATCACTCAAGGTATATAGAGATAAACGGTTAACTAAGGAGACAAATAATAAAGAATTTTAACAAGGTAGCTGTGTAAAAAGGTCGTGATCAGAAACTTAAATTCACATAGCTAAAGAACTAAGATTTCTTTGCACTTGCCGTTTGACATGTACATTATTATTTAACATATAAATGAATCTCTGGCAAAATTTCATCATAAAATATTGTTCTAAAAGCTTCATTTGGTGTCATTAAAAATTGTCATCACAGTAATGAATGCGACTGCCACCAAATTCCTGGGCATCAAACTGCTCTGCATTTCTTTCAGCTTAAGAAATAAAACTTCCATTATTTTCCCCAAGCCAAATAAATACGGTACCTTCACATTATATGCTTTCCGTTAACATTGATTCAGCCAGTAGATGACATGTATGTTTAAACATTAAAAATGATGCACCTAAAACACCCCCAGTTCAAAATCGGGAATCTCCTTTCTACCCAGCAGTTAACCTCATGACCCAATCAGGTAACTGAGAGCTGCTGGCGGGTGACTGACCAACTACAGGGCCGCTTCAACCGTGGAATAGATCCAGATCTAGTGAGTTTCAGGATGAAGTAGAGGGCAATTTAGATTTAGATCTAGATCAACCAGGATCAAGTGGTGATGGGGTGTGTAAAGAGTTTATCTTTTCATAAAAAACGAGGGTCTACCTGCTGGCATCAAAAACAATACTGACGCTAAGGTGAGCAGAAATGTAATAATGACAAGTGTCTTAATTATTTAGAACCAATTTTGAATTGCTTGCATGCTTAATTAAGTTCTATTAAACAAGGAAAACACCCAATTTTGGCCTGGGGAGCCCAGGGTTCTAAGGGTTAAGAGATTTGTTTTTTGTTTTACTTCATTTACATTTTCTTATTAGACTTTGGTGTGAGACACAGCACTCTTGTTAAACGAAATAAAATGTCAATAATACTTCTTTTTTTTAATTTACAATAACACTGTAAGTGCAGAACAAGAATCCTGCTGGGTTTTTGTTTTTTCAAGTTAAACACAGATCACTAAAACAAATGAATGTCTAGATAGGCTTACTGGAAAAAGATTTTTAAAAAAAAAATCAATGGACATGCCCTTGAGTGTTGAAGACTCATAAGACCTAAAGCTGATCATGTTTTGTATCAGTGAGTGGATGTACATACATGCCAGTCAGGATCTAAAAAGGACCTGCTCTATTCTAGACCTTTATCTCATGTTTATTCTTAACATAGACACCTGGGTGTTGTGGGAAAAAAATTGTACTAAGAGGTTAGAGACATATTATCATAAAAATATTAAAAAAATTTATGTGTAGCATTGGAAAACAATGTAGAAAAGAAACTGAATTTGAAAAAGAAAAGAAAGTAATAAGCACAAAAAAAAAACTAGTAGTATAAATATTGTTCTAACGAAGACACAGAAAGTGATGGTCCATGTGCAAGACATTATACCTGAAAACCCACACCTGAAAATTAACAAAAGAGAACAAAAAAGAGAAAAAAAACAAAAACACCCACAAAAAAAACCTTGGTTATGAGAATAAAGGCACATGAAGACATTAGTAGCAGGATCAGCTGTTAGCTAGAGAGAGCACTCAAATGGAAATCAGCTAAGGGCACACAACCCCTACCATCCTGTGAAGGAGTCTGTCCATCGTGAGGAGATGCTGAAGGGTGATAGCCTATGTGACCACCCATGCCCCCATTGGACCAATCAGAATACTGATTGGGTTGCACTGTCATAGAGAAAATTGAATCCTTTGGTTGATCAATAGTTTTCTCATGGGTTTTATTTTAAAAAAATGGAATTCGCTCCCAACCAAAACAATAAAGACTTGAAACAAAAAGGACCTATACAAATGTACAGTTTAAACTACTAAAACCAAAATTCTAGAGATTGCAGTAATCACTTTGGTTTAAACATATTTTGGGATTAGCCAGGGTAACTTGAAGAGGCATAAGACAAAGTGATATGGGGATATAGGTGTTGCAATTTAAGTTGACTGCACAAATTCAAAAGAAGTCAAGAAACATTACAAGTGGTTAACTGATTCGACCTATAATTAGATAATAGGGAAGATGATACTTCCATGATGGCAAGCATTACGTCCCTTGCAATGAGCCAGGTCTAATCAAACCTATTAAGAATTTTTTTTTTATTCTTTTTAGTCGAGATCAATGACAGAAGAATGAACCACACAGGTCATGAAATATTTTGAGAAGAAAACACTGCTCACCAGTGTGATCATCTGGGAAGCGTTTATTAGGTGTGCCAAACATCGGGCCACCTGGTCGTGGGGGTCCAGAGTATGGTCCGCCTGGAGGACCTTGCTGGGGGTATCCAGAGTACTGTGATCCAGGTGGTACTTGATATGGTGCACCCTGTGAGGGATACTGAGGTCCTGGGAACCGAGGACCACTGCCATACATGGAACTGTTTGGAGCACTATCTGGGGGACCTTGAGAGTGAGGCAAACCTGGACCAGCAGGACGTGGGCCCAAACCAGGGCTGGACTGGTCATACCTGGGATAAAAACCAAAGATTTGTTAAAACAATGCAGTGATGTGCTTTCAATAAGTAAAAAATCAGCACGAATGAAACTATTGCTAGGATTATCTCAAAACAGGAAATAAGCCAGAGGACCCAATGATGACTATCAATGTAACATGCATACAGCTTAGTAGGACCTTATCAGTTATCCCCTTCATCATTTCAACTCTTTTCCACCTTATAAATGTAAGAAAATTTGATTTCTGGTATGTTAGGCCTCAAGCAATAATAAATGTAGGGACACACTGTTGAACTTATATTCTGGGCACCTCTAAAATTGTTTTAGTTTAAAAAACTTCCTGTCTCATGATTCGTAGAGGCTTTCTTTTCATTCTGTTAGCATTTGACCGACATGGCAAAGAAATTTACAAGAAACCAAGTTCTAAATGAAATCCTGATGGATTCTGATAGTGATGAAACCTTCAGCGATTCAGACCTAGATCTTATCGGGTTAGTACAACTATTAAAAAATAAAATCTGAAAATATTAAAATTGGTACCTGTCAGGACGATCAAACTGTTGTCCAAATGGAAACTGCGGGCCTGAGGATGGAGTATCACTAGTGGGGGGCCCTATGCTTGAAGCTTGGAAGCCCATCTGTTGAGGGTGAGGGTGGTCACTGTGGCTGTTAGGAGGACCTCGTCCCACGTTACTGCTATTGTTGCTTGTACTTGTCATTGTGGAAACGCTTGCAGAACCCATCATACTACTGCTCATCTGCATGCTTGGATATGATACAGACGAGGGCACCTGAGGTCCAACACCTGATGACTGTGGTGGCGGTGGTGGTGTTGGCTGACCACTGCCTGATGTTGGAGGGCCTGCCATGCGAGGATAGTTTGAGTCGTCAGAGAATGGGTCTTGAACACTGACACTGTTTGAGGTAATGGGTGCTTGCTGCTGCTGCTGCGGCATCATTGGGCCACCATTGTAGCCCTGTCCCATCATTGGTGGTTGTCCACTCATCATCCCTTGCGGTCCATTGTTGGGGGGCATTGGACCACTCCCCATCATGCCTTGTGGGCCTGGAGGGCCACCCATCATGTTAGGACCAGAGGGACCACCCATCATATTACCCATACTGCCATGGTGTGGTGGGGGTCCCCCCATCATGTTACCTGGACCTATCATCATATTGTTTCCCGCCATGTGGGGATTGGCAGGCATGCCGTTTCCATCTGGGTTTTGCTGCATGTAAGGCGGGGGCATATTCTGGGGGAAGCCTGCATCACCTTGATTGTTTGGAACACTTGGAGGGCGGAATGCATCATTGGAGTTTGTGGAACCTGCTGGGGGGAAAAGTCAACATGACAATATTCAGAATGATTTTTTAATTACAACCATATTATTTCCTAATATTTTCCATCTTCAAATAAAAATTTGGAAAGAAGATATACGGATTTGGAAATGACATTTAAAAACAGAAGGTACAAAACATACTGCACAGATACAAACTATATCTTCTACTTATTATTAATACATTAATCAATTTAAAAAATATCCACTAATTATGAACAAAATAAATAAATGTTTAGTCTAACCCTGCAAGTTTTATATTTGCTCAAGTATCACATACGTCTCAGTTAAAACACTCACTGATTGGCTGATGCATTTCCTAGCCCTAACAGTCAAAAGACTTACCCAATGTTCATCATTAAATGGCCTGGGTGCAACTTACCAGGTGAAGGTGCGCGCTTGCTTTTCTGCTCACGCTTATGTGCCAGTTGAGCCTCCATCTGTGCCAATATAGGTGCAGGATCAATGCCCCCACGGTCAAACCTGCACTCATAGTTGAAGAGGTAACGTATGTAATTCTTTTTTAGGGTGAATGCAGCACTGGCAGAGGTACCAATGTTGACAACTTGGCAAACGTCTCGCCACTTTTTATTTCTTGTGACCTTGTTGAACAAAAACAGTTCAAGATTAGTACAAAATGAAAAAGTCACTAAATAGTTGGGTTTTTTTTTTAAACAAAATTACTCACTTACTTAGCTCCCATTTCCATTAAAAGGCTGCACAAACTTACGACTTCAACTAGAGAATTGATTTCAAAATTAACAGCTTCTAAATTTTATACTTAAGGTGCACAAAATAAAATGAAACTTTAGAGATAGGACTTTTCTTTTTTTTTTTAAAAAAAAAACAAGGTCCTAGCTGGTTTAACTACTTCATTATTGAAACCATCTGACCCAAAAAAATGACAAACCTGCAACAGAGAAAGAAGTTAATGAACCAATTTTAATAAAATGATAACAAAATGAGTTTTGTACCTCTTCGAAACCTCCCTTATCCCTGACGCAAAAGTAGAGTTTGTAGAGATCAATGGGTGTCTTGCTGATTACAGGCATAGACGTCACAGGTTGACCACTCTCTTCCAAAAATGTCAAAACTCTCTCTATAAATGGTCTGCGGTCTGGCTCTGGTCCCATCTCAAACAGCTTGCTCAAATCCGAAGATTTCTATTAGCCAGATGGACAAAGAAGAAAACTGGTAAACTCAATAGGTAAAATCAAAAGCAATGTATAAAAGCTTGAGGTTATATAAAGTAGTGAGAATGGCATGCCGATACTCAATAGATCTAAACATTGAGAACATATTCTAAGTGAAGAGGATATAATTAAATTAAAGACCACCAAATACAGATTTCAATTTTCTATCATTATCAAAATGACAAAGTAAAATGAAAATAAAGTGTTATTAAGCTACAAAGATTCACCTAAATTTAAACATTTTTAATTTTAATGAATCTAGGCAATTATTTAATAAATAATAGGAAGGAAAAAGTCAAACAGTGCTTTGCAAATTTTTAAATTAATTTTTTTCTTTTGAATTGCAGTGCCATAACTTGTTCTTCCTGCCAATAACAGCAAAAGTATTGAACGATGTACTATGGAGGTAGACAAAATCTAAGACCAGATCAACGTCATGGCACGACATTAATACAAGAACCATGCAGTGCTGATTGTCACTTTACACAATGAACCAGGCATTGACTAGATTTCACACAACTAAGATCGAAAACTTGAGAGGGGAAAAAAAACCATTTTGGGGAGAAGGGTAGAGTTACTGACAGGAATAATGAGGGAGTTAAAGAAAAGAGAGACCTTACAAAGCTTGGGATCGATTTTATGCTTTTAGTAGAAATGCCTTGAGGTTCAAAATCCTATGCTGACAGAATAACCTTTCTCTCCCTACCCTCTATACCCCCAAATATACTAGTCAAGACCAAATAAACCTAAATAATCATGTACATAGACACACAAATAGATTGTATTTCAAAAGAACAAATGCAACATTTTGAAAACTATCGTAGCAGATTGTCAGGACTATTGAATGACAGGTGCAAACACGAGCTCCCATTGAAAATATAAATCCAGAACTATAAAATAAAAGAGGAAAGGAATATAACATATATTAACTAAAAAAAAAAAATTAACTATTAATCAAATTATAAATTATCATCATGCAAGAAACTGAAGAAAAAATATCCTCTGCACTTAGTGTGAGATTTTAATTCCTATGGGAATACTGTGTCACTTTGTTGTCTCCTTAAAACTACTACAACAGACAAGTGCACAATAAATTAAATGCTCTCTTACTAGTCTAATTTGGCATCAGATTTCATCAGTTACACTTAAACTGTTGGCTGATCATCAAGATAGTGCATTGATAGTTAATAAAATTACATTAAAATTCTTTCAGAAAAGAGACTGGGAGGCAGGGAAGAAGGGTGAAGCTCAACAGGTGCTACATGATAAAACAATGGAGGGCACTTTAAAAGATAAAATAACCAAGCTTTAAAATTACTTCAGTATGCATGTTAAATGTAAATTACACACCTTAACCCCAAGACAGGGGGCAGGAAACATAATACTGCTGGTATATTTAAATAAACCCCTATTTAAGTATAAAAGCTTACCAGTTAAGTACATTTTAAGAAGTGTTGCTACAAGCTTTTCATCTAAGATGAATAAAATGCCAGACTTTAAATGACTTTGAGAAATAACTCAATATATATAATATTCAAACATATGTATAATTATTACTAGGCTTTACAGTTATAAGACAGATTTCTTTCAATTTTGTTTTAGAAGACCAGCTTGGAGCTGCTCCTCTTATACATTTCCTATGTTTCAATTGATTATGAGTGATGATGATTTTAGCATTTAAACTCAGTAGTTACTGCTGTCACTATAAATGATAAAGGTTGGGTTCATATGAATTGACCCAGCAACAGGTTCTGTCTTACAATACCACTCATCTATCAAAATTGTCGAATTCTTGCTAAATCATCAATCAATGAGTAAAACCCATTCATGACAATGTAACAAATTGGTTTCTATGGAGTGGCATTAAATTTAATGTGGCACCTGTGTTCATTCATAAATGGAAATCACCACAGAGGAAATTAAGTTATTGAAATAAAGTGAAACTTGCCAGAATTCACCTACTTTCCACACAAAATTCATTTCCTGAATTTCTTCCATCCTTCTGTAAGTTTATGAAATTAACTGTTGCAACAGGCACTATTGTAACATTTTAGTAGAGACATTATAAAATCAAAATTTCAGAACAAAACAAAGAGCAAAAGCAATTGTTTTGGCACCAGCAAGCTCCAAGTACCAACAAAAAGCTAAAATTTAATTATCACAACAAAGCTTTAACTGTCAGTGGCAAAAAGGACCAATGCATGGTAGGTGAGAAATATGGGCACAATAACAACCACACCAATTATAAAAGTTTAATTTTGGCCGTGACACTCAACATAATAATTATGATGATGTGAACTGGGACGCTGAAAGATGATGTTCCAAAACTAATGATGAAGTCAGGAAGGGTCCAGGTTCAAAACAAACCAAAGATTTGAAAATAAAATCAACAAATAGAATGAGCTTTAAAAAAACCAAAACAACAAAAAACAAAAAAAAACAACCCACAAGTGCTGCTATGTTGAAAAATACAAGAGGTAGGCAAGAATAGGGGGGAAAAAAAGGGAGAACCACAACAATAATAGTAATAAGTAAAATACGAGCAGCAGCAGCAGCGTTCCCTGAAAAGGGTTCAAAATATCACCAGCACAAACAATCCATAAAAAAGGGGAAAGGAGTGTGGTGCTTGCTGCGTGCGACCACTTACAAGGCCCCCTGGGCTGCTGGGCTCCTCAGTGAAGTGTTGGGGCCCCAGGTGAGCCATATGAGCCACGTGACGTGGCACCCCTGACTGCCCCTCCATGTCCTACAGTGTGTGTGCAAGCAAAAGGCAGAAGAAAAGAGGAGAAACCAGAATAGACAGCAAGTTAACTCAACTCTTAACTTATACTTTCATAAAACATGGAGTAAATCTCACAGAGAAAAGGAGTGTCACAAAAAAAAAAAAAAGGCCCCTGCAAAAGAGATGAGATATCTTCAGAGTTACACTCTGTATTTCCTGACAAAAAATTGCTATCTTAAATTATTAGTATTTCGGAATTGAACTTCTTTGCCCACCTGTTTGACATTATATGATTATATAAAGAAATCTAAAATTATTAAAGATTGGATAATTATCATTTGATTTCTTTAAGCTGCATTCTCACAAATTTTAAGTGTGCGTTATGATCAACCTAAGAAAAATAGGTTTGTTATGTTATATTTTTTTTTCAAATAAATCACTAACACATAAAATAAAATTTGTACTATTGAAAAAAACAAACATGTAAAGCATCTTCAAGCTTTGTATTTTAATAAAAAGGAAAAAAAAAAAAAACTACAAGTAGCAGCAGTGAATGCAAGCTATGAGCTTAACATTAGATCCATGATGTGTAACTTACACATGGCCTGATCACATACTTTTTCTTTGGGTGAGAGTATCACAAATCAATACAGAATAAGACTTACAGTGCAAAAGGATGTAAAAGAAAAATATAATAAATAAAACAGAAAATTCCAAGTAAAACAAAAATATGGATCATTACTGAGGTATATAGTATGACCTTGCTCAGCTGATTTGTCTTGTTTCATAAATCAAAATCTGTTTTCAAAAACAAAAACATGCAAGCAACTCAGTGACATTTGTTTAAGCCTTGTGACAAAACAGCAAAGCCAATAATCTTTCTGCGTTTCGTTCCTTATTGATGTGAAAAACAAAGGACTTTTTAAAAAATATTTTGAGAAGCATTAAGCTCTCTATAAAATCCTCCAGATGATTCAGCTGAACAAGGTTGAGATTAGGGTTAGTAGGAGAAAAAGGAGTTGTGTAAAATGTGTTGATAACCACAAACCAGTGAGGCCTTACACCCTCATAAACAACTAATATGTGTGAACACAAGAGGTCTTGGGTATTTCTCTGGTGATTTACCCTCCTACAAGGATATAATTAGGGAAGCACCGTTCAAACGAATGGATAGTAGGAGCAAGGATTGTCCATCACATTAGTGCTCCAAATAAATTTAAACCTGAGCCTGAAAACCAGCTGGCTGCGACCTGAAAGCCTATACTGCTCCATATTTTAACAATGAAAAAAGAAATCAATGGCTTCACACTTAGTAATGCTACAAAGGTGATTTTTATTTACCCAATGAGACTCGCAGCAAGAAAGGCAAAACATTTTAAATTCAGAGCATTAGCCTATGTTACCTTATTTTTCTTCTTTTTCTCTGGAGGATCTTCCGATGTCGTGCTGTTGCTGCCAGAATTGCTCGTAGGTGGTATGCAGTTGCCCTGCAAGGGAGCACTTGGCTGCTGATGTTGCTCTTGTAATGGCATCTGTCCCATATGTGGTGGCATATTACCTGAATGCCCGGGCATCATGGGACCATTGTGCCCCATCATTTGATTAGCTGGACCCAACATGGGGCCATTCATGCTATGAGGAGGCATCATGTTGTGGCCCATGTGACCTCCCATTTGGCCTGGTCCACCCCCTAAGTGACCAGGGGGCATCATGGAGCTGGGAGGCATCCCACCGTTGGGCATCATGCCATGAGGAGGTCCCATGTTGTGACTGCTCATCATATTGTGTAGTCCTTGTGGCCCCATGTGGTGAGTTTGAGGGTGAGAAGGGTGAGGCAGAGAAAGTGTAGACACACTTGTCACTGGTGCTGCTATGCTTTGGGTGACTGAAGTCGTCATGGGACCTACAGAAAGAAAAACAATTATAATATCCTATTTCCTATACATGTAAAGACCAACACAATTAAGCTTTACAAAGTAATTTGAATGGTGAAGAAAAAGGGATATTACAAAGGTTATTGCCATACACATAAGAAAAAAATTTTCAAAAGGAATTTTTAGGAAATCAAACTCAATGGATCAAGTCATTTAGATACATACAGAGAAACAGGGGCAAAATATTGAATCACAATCTTAAATTCCAGAGGTTTGGTTTATGCTAAACCTATTGACTCAAAAACTTCAACAGAAAACAAGAAAGCAAACAATATAATATTGACTGAGAGAAACAAACAGAGCCTAACAGAGATTACTAATATAATAGATGCTTCATGTATCTCTGATATAGTGATCTAGGTGTGACACCCCAAGAAGAGCATCCACCAACCTGAACTAGTTGTGGTGACTCCTCCGGTAGATGAAGGCATGGATGACATGGAAGATGAAATGGATGATGGAGGCAGGGGGACACCAGCATTGCTGTAAGGCATCTTGGAATCTGGCCCAACCATGTTAAGGTGATGAGGGTGCTGCTGTTGCATGTACGGCTGATGGTGGTGGTGAAGGTGACTAGCTGGGTGCTGGCCCACTGGGCTCATGTTCTCTGATGGACGTGGTGGGTAGGGATGCTGTTGCTGACTCTGCATGTGATGAGGGTGCTGCTGCGGGTGTTGTTGATGGTGCATATGTGGATGCTGTTGATGGTGATGGTCTCCATTATGTTGCTGAAGAGGAGGAGAAAGACCTGACTGGCCTGAGGAATTAACACTGTCTGATGTCTTCTCTCCCTGGTCTGAGGAGTGGAATCCACTGTCTACAGATGTTGAATCACTGGGTGCACTTCCCGAACTGTCAGAGCCGGTGGTTGACTCATTCGTTGGCAAATCCGGGACTTGGCCGGGAGGCCCAGTCGAAGTTGAGTTGGGCCGCGACAAAGAGTTTTCATGGAAGTCTGTGCTACCACTATTGGACATAGGAGATGGCATGTGGTTACTATGATCACTACCATGGGCAATGTTAGAGGCTAACATGCTGTTACCAGTCATAGCTGCCGACTTAGGCACTGGGGACGGGCTGGACGAATGAGGAGGGATGTTTCGGGCTAACTGTTCCACTGCATTTGACATGCTTTGGAGGGAAGGACTGCCCAAGTTGGGTGAATTTGTCATATTATTTATCTGAGCCAGAGGGCCTCCTCCTCCAGATTGAGAGAACATTCCTCGAGATGGGCTCATTGCCCCACGTGAGGATGCCATGCTACGAGGACCCAGACTATTGGCTGCTGCCATCATGGCTGCTTGAGCCGCCTGGGCTGCCTTGTTGGAAGAGGAAGCGGCCGATGTGGAAACCGATGTAGGAGGCATCCCTCCACCCATCTGTTGAGGCATCATGCCTTGAGGGGTTGATGGTGGCCCTTGCTGCTGCATACCATGAGGCATGTTGGGAGGCATGGAGCCCATGTGGGGAGCACTATAAGGGGGGTACTGACCACTACCTACACCGCCTATCATTCCAGGTTGGGTAGGGTAATAACCACCCTGACCGCTACGGTTCATGGTTGACATGTTCCCACCATACATGGGTGGCCCTCCCATCTGTCCTTGCATTGGGCCTGACATTTGTCCTGGGCCGCTGGGATACATCCCTGGCTGGGAACCTGGGTAGCTCTGCATAGGTCCAGACATTGGAGGCCCACCCATTCCCGGCATGCCTGGCTGCTGGCGACTGTAATTACCTAATTTGACAACGAAACGCATATTTTAACAAATATCCTGAAACAGAAACTGAACTGCAGTAGGCCACAGTTCAAACCATGTATAACTCTAAGTTATTCTACTGAACTTAATTTGAGAATTTCCAAAAAAAATTCGAGCAACTGTTCAACAAACTGTAGAGATTTTTAACTGCTCAACTTGTCCATATGCCTTATAACTTTGACAAAATTCAAGGCATATTCTTACATTTTAGCCTTTTTAATACACAATTCATAAATAATTTAAAGAAAAAAATATGTCTTTCACCCATCTACAGCCTCCAAAAACAGATGACTTAATTTGTTACTTTCACATTTTAAAGTTTGTTAAGTGATATGAAAATAACTACAATAAGCAACTACAACTTTATAATAAAAAAGATTCTATAACTTGGTCATCAACAATCAGACTTCATCTGGATGTTAAGCAGCAAGCAATATTTGTTTTAGCATGGCTCATTTTCAATTTGAAAGTTCTGTTTCAGCATAGAGCATACATTCCCTCTTGATTTTTTCCAAAATTACATACTGACAAATCTACCTCACCTTGTGGATACTGTGAATTGTACTGGGGATAGTGGCCAGGCATTGGTGGTCCTCCCATCTTGCCAGCAGGACTGGGCATGTAGCCCATGCTGTTGGGAGGAGGCATCATCTGCTGGTTGTAGCCTGGGGACAAAAGCACTTGTCACAATGATACAAAATCACAAAATGCTATACAGTGAATGTCTCTATCAAATTTGAGTGGCCAGTTGATGTTCATATAAAAGACCTTGGAATCAGAGTATTAATGAAGATGTCTCACCTATAAATTTGTAGTCTGAAGGGTTCTGAGTAGGAGATCAGTTTAAAACCACAAGGCATTCATAAGAATTATCTGTGAGATGATTTCTTCTTTCCCTTCTTTTATTTGTTGAATTCTTAATAGTGATGTTCATATTTATTGTTAGTTTACTGGATTCTTCTCCACCAATTCCTTTAGCATAACTTTATGTTTGTTAAAGTGAATGTGTGGGGCAATCAGGGTAATTTAAGCATAAACTGATATAAATTGTTTGATGGGTTTTTTATTCCTGAAAAATTAAAATCATAACACTGAAATGTTGGGTTTTGTATTTTTAATATAAAAAAGACAAAACAATACCATCACAATTGTGCTTAAACTTAAAGTTAAATCTGTCAAAATCTGCATTTTGCCTGATTCACCTGAAGCAAGAGCTTAAAGGCATGTGGTTTTACTTCAACCAAAAATACAAAATAAGAATTGGAATGATGGTAGCAGTGGCTGTGACCCATCAGGCTACAGACATATCTTATGTTATGACAATAGGGCATCCTGGGCCCATATGACTTTCATGGATTATCCCCCTTGTAACCCATCAACTTTCATGCACCAGGATCCCAAAAAGGTGGAAGGCTCAGTGGTGCATGTAGTATGAATTGTGACTTTTAATAACCGACATCACTACATCACTTAAAATCATTTTGATAAATGACAAGCAAATATATTAGTATTTGTGTTTCATCTTCATCAATCAAAGTTCATGAAGCACACTGCTTAATTTCACTAAAACAAAACATTGCATATTTTCTTTTATATATATATATATACAAAGAGCGCGCGCGCGCGCGAGAGAGAGAGAGAGAGAGAGAGAGAGAGAGAGAGAGAGAGAGAGAGAGAGAGAGAGAGAGAGAGAGAGAGAGAGAGTATCTCAGCAATCGAACTGGATTTAAGATAGTGTTAGCAGACTTACCTTGTGTTGCCATGGGGGATTGTGTCATGCGGTTCTGTCCATCGAGCTGACCAGAATTGGGGCGAACAGGCATGGGGCTGCCCACTGGACCACCTGAACATGGACATAAATAGGATGAAATATGTAGAAACAAGGGCAGAGGCAGGGGGAGATGGCCAGAAGAGTTTGTACGCATGGATATTTTTTAGATCCCATTGAAACATACACACACTCTTTCTTTCTTCCCGATTCTAACGCCTACTCTCTCCTTTCAGATTTTATGATAGAAGATATCGTTTCACTTTGAGGTAAATGTATAAGCTTTCCTCTCGTATTTTGCCCCTTCACTGGGTGAGACAGTCTACTCGTGTGTGGTAGCACTAGCCTTGGGGACGCGGTCAGTAATGGAGCTACAGCAGGTGCTTTTTGATGAACATTATTGCCGATCTCTGGAGCAGAGCCTAGCAGTCGCGATCCATTCAGAGTACATAACAGTTGGACATCGCGCTGCCATGACCAACTGGCTTTGTTCTCGCCGGTGCTGAAGAAATATATACTCCATAATTACAATTTGATTGTTACAGCTCGGCTCCTATTTGTCTCTTTAGACTCCCTACAAAGATAAAAGAGTTTGGTCTGAGAGTTGTCATGGATATTTGTGTGTCGTTCTACAATAATTGTAAGCTATGTCTTCTCTCGTTTAGTTTAAATTATACGTATCGGGGGAAAATAGAATGCTTTTCTTAATTACTTCAGCTGGTCTTAATTTACATAACATACAGGACGTGTAGAGATGATCATCTGATCCTTGTTTCATATTATATGCTGTTGTTGTTTTTAAACAAGTTCCTCTTTGCGCCAGATCCTGAACTGCTTTAACATGTCATGACAATGAGCGGCTTGTCTCAAGCACCTCAATTAAACAGCAAGACTATACAAACACTCAAATCTGGAGTGAAATGACAGAGATAGATAGATAGATAGATAGATAGATAGAGATAGAGATAGAGAGATAGAGAGAGAGAGAGAGAGAGAGAGAGAGAGAGAGAGAGAGAGAGAGAGAGAGAGAGAGAGAGAGAGAGAGAGAGAGAGAGAGAGAGAGAAAGAAAGTCGATCAACAACGTCAAGCTCTCACGGCTGTCAGAACAAGTAAACCACGACGAGATGATTCTGTGAGAAGGCGAGCCTGGAGCAGACGTTACTGCACGCACGCACACATGCACGTAGACACACTGACACAAAGCCATCAGTCAGAGCTGATGCTGAGATCGGTGTGACTAATGGAAAACCCCCTCGGCCTTCATTAATTATTTCTGGTCCAGCGATAGGCTGGCAGTCTGGCAGGGTCGAGGGGTGTCCCAGGTTGATGACGGAAGACAACCCCCCCCCCCCTTTTTTTTTTCCTCCATTGACATCTCATCCTTTCTGTGAGCTTCTCACAATGAATCCCGCCCACCAGTGATGTTCAATGGCATGGCTCTTATCCGCCCCCTCCCCCCTCTCCCTTTTACTATAATCATCAATTCAATAAAGGATGCGCCTGAAACAGCTGACCAGAAGATAAGCCTCGAGTGGTACCTTACACACACACACACACTAGACCCCACTTTTTGAAAGCGCGGACAAGTCTGGTTTCCTCGCGCTATAAACGTATAGAACGAGAGGCGAGATAAAAGCAGCTCTGGAATCCCCTGTCCGTCCATCTCTACAACCCTCTCGATGCAAGCAGCATTTGTAATGTGCGACTATGCGATTGATTTTGAGATAAAAAAAATTTAAAGCGAAATAGAAATGTCCCAAAGTGTATTTGAACTCACAAACTTCAAGAGCAACCCTAAATTAAGCTAGCAATAATATTTCATTTTCCCGAGAGAATCAGAAAACTGTTTCTTTTAACGGGAGGAAACCCCCTCGTTAACGTTCAACGTGGAAATAACACTGGCCAGATGAGATCCAAAAACAGCTTGTAAAAACAGAGGCGCACTGCGAGGACCAAGTTCCTGGCAAGTTAGTTTTTTGTTGTTGTTGTTTTTTTATGTATTTTTCGCTGCAAGTGCAAGCCTCTAGAACTGGTCTAGCAGCAATGCAGGCGCGCTAGTGCTGAGATCGATACTGCGAGGCCAACTTCTTCAAACATAGGTGGCCATTTTGCTTCCTTTCGTTTTAGCTGAACAGAGTGATTGCCGATGCACGTGGGTATGCGTGGATGGAGTGGAGAGAGAGAGAGAGAGAGAGAGAGAGAGAGAGAGAGAGAGAGAGAGAGAGAGAGAGAGAGAGAGAGAGAGAGAGAGAGTTTGGTGGTGATCTTCATAAGTATCTATTGTGGACAGGTGAATCAGAAAATGAAATAATACCCTGACCCTTCCTGGCTCTAGATATTACAAAGGGAACATAAAGAATCATTCACAGTAAGAAAGTCAGAATCTTGTTAACCTTGTCACTCAATCAATCAGTCATAAACAAATCTCACGTCTTCCTGTTACACCCAGAGATATACATGAAGTAGAGAAACTGGCGCTTGAGCGGCACGAAGACCAGCGAGACAGTTGGCCTCCCCAGAGATCTCTATCAATCTCAGTTAAAAAGTGTTCATTATGTTGATCTCCATATCTCACTCATTTTCGTTGGAAAAAAATTAGATATGGGGGTGTGATTAAGATTAACTAAGCCATGCGCTCGGAATAACACACATAAGGTACCGCATTGAATTAAAGGTTAATACTCTCAAAGAGGTGCGTGGAGGGAATGCCTTTCTCATTCCTCCCCGCCCTCAAACCTGATATATCAACAAGATGTGACCGTTACCGTTAAACATCACTCTCTCTAGTTCAAACCCCTAGTTCGTGCCACGATGTTGATTGTTTAATATGTATCCGTCCAGAGAAGTTGGTTAGGATCAAAACCGATATGAAAAGTAACCGAAGACGTGAGCAAGGGTGTTAACCCCACAGTACAAAAGTCAAGTTTATGTGTGCCCCGTCAGTTATATTTTCTCATCCCAGCGAGCGAGCCAGCTGGCAATATATTGTCTAACACTTGAAAACCACCCATGGAAATCTTCCGCATTCTGGTGATTAAATTACAGCACCTGGGGAGAGGCATATTGTACCAACAGCATGGATGCGTCTTGAAGTCTTAGACGCTTTTTCAAGCGGGTCAGGAAAAATTTTGCTCTGAAGAAAAAGAAAAGTGTAACAAACGCTGCCCTCAATTCCTCCCTATATTGCGCGGACACCGCATAAGGACTAATTGGTCTACAGTGGAACTGCAGGTTAAATCCTCGCTACATCATTTTTTCCCGGGATAATGTGTCAAGCAGGAGCACTGAGCCAATGTCCCCTCCTCTGGGTCAATCACAGCAAGCTGGTACTAAGTATAATCTCTCCTGCTCAGTGCTGAACAAAGTCTGAACTTGGTTGACCCTTATCTCTGATCCCTCGGCAGATCAGGGCAATGTTCGCATAACCTGAACCGCAGGTAAGTCGGTGACGCCCAGAGGAGAGGCGAGCGGCCATTCATCCGGAATGATAGAAATTTGGTCTATAAATAGCCATGAGTAAACCAAAAAAATGCCGAAAGTCAATGTATGTGCAGGTTCGGAGCTAGAATAGACAGGCATGGAAGAAGAATAAAGAACTCGCAGAAAGAGCCTGTCAAGGTGATTACAGACATCAGACAAAGCCCTGCTGGCCAGTGCTGGGCACGGTGAGGAATCCAATAATGTCCCTGTGGATATCAGAGAAGGCGTTTCCACCCCAACAGCCACCGGAGTTCCTCAAACAAACCGTTAAGGAAGATATAAAACCATGATGACCACAATACGATCTAGTATGGGGAAAAAATTAGAGCGGGGGAGCACTTTGTAATTTAGATAGAAATCCCAGCTAGTCGCAGCTAGAACAACCATAAACAGACAGTCGGGGAACGCACATTCTCCTCGAGGTAATAATCATTTTCTTAGGCAGGAGGAGGATAGAAAGGAAGCAACCGTTGTTATTGTTTTTTGTTTTTTTTTTCTCTTTTATGTTGTTATGATCTGTTGCCCACTGCTCCTCGCCTATTGTTGCTGTTTAAAGAGCGACTGAGGTGATCCCCACACACATACCTGTGCAGCATGCAACAGGGCTGCATTCAACTATTGTGTCTGTCATTATCCTGGGGTTTGAGCTGGTAACCACCTGTCAGAGGCCAGCCCGGCCCGTCACGCTGGGCCGTGTTTAGCCTACCGTTACCGCCTATCATGCTCCCATGTTAGCTCATTGTGAAGACAAGACACGGATCACAGTCAAAACAAACACGTTTATGTCGGTGCAGATGTGTGTGTGTGTCAGTGAGGGCGATAGAGAGGAACAGGTTAAGATGAATTATGCAAGCAGACAAGAGTGGTACTCTGAGTCGAGTCTGAGGGCATTCCTCTACAGTAGATGCAAGGGCTTAATACTGTAGTAAACGTGCGCATGTGGGAAGAGAGGCAAAGAGTGGTGTTAAACACCGGTAGGAACATAAACACATGGTGCAGCACACAATAATGCATTATCACCATTTGTTGGTCAACGGCTCATACACCCCCGCATCAAACTTAGGTGAGTGAGCTGGTGGCTGCTTCAATTGTAGCTTATCAGTTCAGTCACTTATTTCATCTGGGACAGTTTAAGAGATCGCTTTTCTACAAAGGTCCCCGTCATTCTGATCACTGGCCAAGACAGAAATGCCACGCTTGATTGGAGCGTCTGCAGTTGCACAACATCGATCACAAGTAACTTTGATGGGGAGACTATGAAGGTTTCAAATCATAATTTCTTGTCCTCTCTATGTTTATTTATATATATGTGTGTGTGTGTGTGTATGTGTGTTGTTTTTTCCAGGAGGAACTAATGGTGATCAGAACTTGGTATCCCATCTCTCCGCAATACGAGCACTTTGCTTTGAGTATCAGTGTAACTATACGGAAATTATCATCGATTTCAGAAAAAGCGAACAAAAAACAAAACACGTTTCCCCTTCTAGATGAAGAAGTTGAAACATAAATATAAACATTCCAGATTTGGTACAGACTGGGCTGCTTCAGAAAAAAATGAATACCCTATTTTCTGAAGAAACGAAACTTGTCAACGTCGACAATCCCCTCCTTAGTTTCTTCTAGTTCAAACCGAGAAAATCATCTGATTTGGTTAGGTTTTGTGGGACGGGAATATAAGTGAAACTATGTAAAACAGATGAAAGTATTACCAAATGCAACAAATCTATAAATTTGAAATCTGCTCCATCGTTAATCGTGGTATACTTCTCAGATATCAAAGTAATATATATATATATAACAGATAAAGGCAGGCAGCCATTCTTACAAGTGAGCTTTTCCCATGGACCTGGAAAACTACTAAACATTAAACGCTGACTCGAGCGCTATTGAAACTCATCCTTGCCGCGTACAAGTAGATTTTTATGTGTTCCCTGGTTTGTCACCGTGTTAACAATATCATAAAAATGTGAAAAGAAAAGGAAATGTGAGAGAGAATGTTATTTTTTTGTTCTTAAAATGGCTTTCCGGCGACTTTAAATCACAGCAAGAAGTGTTTATTGCGACATGAAGTTGATCCGCCATAAAATACACAAACACAATATATATATATATATATATATATATATATAAATAGAGAGAGAGAGAGAGAGAGAGAGAGAGAGAGAGAGAGAGAGAGATCAAATTAAAAGTGTGACATTCTTGCCCTCCCAATGCTACATATTTACACATAAAACTTGTGCATTCTTCCACCTCTTCCGACCCATCCCATCCAGGAAGATTTAGCTAGCATCTACAACAATCACACCCAGAAGAAAGGATCATTATGTATATTTGACCGTTTCTAACTGTTCGTGGACAGTGGATATGAGCTCACCTGGAATGGAAGCAGGGGTGTTGGACCTGGAGCCCGTTGAGCCAACCGGGGAAGGCACGGGCCGGTGGTTGCCGCGGGAACTGTCTCCTTGCTCCTCAGGGTTGCCTGGCTCCTGAAGATGATACACACAGAAAACAAGGGTCAATACAAACCGGAAACATCTGTCGTTTTCAGCTAACCATTGTAGTGCAGCACTTTCTGCACTATCTCGAAATAATACTCGAGCGCTGGGTTCCCCTGAAGTTAAGTCATCGAAAACATATATATCATCAGATATCTGGTCTCTACGCCTATTTGAAGTCAGCTGGTAAAACTAAAAAGTACCGATAAAAATGCATGCATCTTCAAGATCTTGCCATTCTCTGCGCTAACAATATCTTTGGGGGCAACGCGAATTCGTGCCTAAGGCGGTGACTAACCCCTTCCTCCATTAAGCGACGCGTTTAATCTAGGACATTACATTGTATTTTAGTGTATATGAAGGGGTCCCACTATTTCAAAAGCTGACGGATCAAACAGCTAATTGTTTAAATAAAGTTTTAATCGGCCAGACCACCAGAAGCGGTGATTTCAGGGCTGACGTCTCTGTGTTCATTGGCCTATCTAGATTGTTTTAGAAAGCAAGCTTAGGTAAAAAGGATATAAAATCTAAACATCAAAAAGTTAAAATAAATGATTTCATTCCCTCCCACTTTCCAAGGAGGATCCGACGAGAATTCCACTGGGGAAGGTTCTTATTTTCCAGACACAACAGGTCATTTATGTCTTACTAAAATGAGAATGCAAACAACTTGCGTTCTTAATTCAAATCGTGACGTGATTATTACTAACATTCGTGAAATGATAAACAAAACATCTCGGAGAATCACACGCGCCCCTCTGTGGTGCTTCATGGAATTAAGTGGAACAGAAGAAATTTAGTGTCATCACCGTGTGTCTATGATTATCTGAGAGAGAGAGAGAGAGAGAGAGAGAGAGAGAGAGAGAGAGAGAGAGAGAGAGAGAGAGAGAGAGAGAGAGAGAGAGAAGGGCGGCAGGCCGGAAAAAGCGTATCGTATTCTCCCTGGCATATTCGTGTAACCTGGCAGAAAAAAATATTCAAAGAACATAATGCACGACCGCAATAAAGTATTTAAATAATTAGTTCATAAATTTAGTTTTCGAAGCAATCAAACAAGTTCAAGTACGCAAACCAGAGTTAAATGAAGGTAACAATAGATTCAAATTGACGTCGCATAGTTATGTTTTATAGTAGGCGCGACAAAGATATGTACTTTCAGGTCAGGGGAAGAAACATATAAATGAAAACAACAATAATAATAATGATGATGACGATGATAATAATCGACTTTCTCTTGAAAAACAGACACCCTTTCCGATAAGGATGAAACAGAACATGCATAAAAATCCAAACTATAGCTTGGGACCGACAAAAAAGACGATTAAGTACAATACAAGAAATGGTGAATGAATGATATGAACGAAAATCGAACCCGCACCTCTATACAGCACTAATCGCATTGCTGAGACAAGGCTAGGCACGCTATCATAGAGCCATCCATCTTTATCTAAGAGAATGACTTATACCGTGACAATGTCTAATACAGAGTATTCACACAAAGCAGAATAAAAAAAATAATAATAATAAGCACGCAAACTAAAGAGCTAACGAGACACTAAAATAATAGTCAAGTACAATGGCAAGAACTTGAGACAAAGCTAAACACCAGTATACAGGCATAGCACTAGATTTACCAGCCTCGCGACCCATCTTCACTGTCTAAATCCTTGTTGCTATACCGCGGCCTAGCGCTCCTCTCCAGCATCAACCAGGCACACACACACACACACCGCGTCGTGCTGTCGGACTATGTACACAGCACACTAAGTGATGTAGGCCAAGACTACCTTCCCTTCCCCCCATCACCTCCCTTACTCGCTGACACACAAACGAGTGATGAGATGACACACGCTGAACGTGTAGTGAAAAGCTCGCATGTCGAGTGTACACAATTCAGTGTGTTCAATCATATAACAGAGATGATCAGAGAGTATTAACAACAGAGATGGAGAAACTTGAACATCAAATCCTTAAATTACATTAACGCCATCTACAGTCGTCACGTGGACTTCTCAGAAAATGGAGCAAATTGCGGCAATCACAGAAAAAAAAACAAAAAAACTTCCCAATTACTCTGTGAAAAAAAAAAAAAGACAAATTCGCAAACAGTTCACATCAAACAGTTGTATGAGAGTGACCTATTAATAAAAAAAAAAAAAAAACACGGTTTGATGCCACAGCACTATGAGACTATGACCTAATCTATTACTACACGTACACAGTCATATGTCTATTTTATATACGCGCACCTAATGACACTGACGATATATTTTTTCTTCCATTAATCGTGCAGAATGCTCATGATGGTGACCTAAGTTCGTTAATAATAAAAAATAATAATAATAATTAAAATTAATAATTAGGCCTATAAATACCGCTTATCATCTCGACTCTTCATTAATTAGTGAAAAGCAATGCTTGTGTCGTTCATTTGTTGTTTTTGTTTTTTTTTTTAACAAACATAATGTGATGGAACCATCGTCTTCAATCTCACTTAAAATAAAAGGAGGTCTTTGGGAGGTGTCTGCTGAAGGAGAAAAAAAATGCTCTCTCTCTCTCTTCTCTCTCCTCACCTCACCCCCCCCCCCCCCATACACAGACTTGATCCTGGGCAACTTCACAAAATTAAATAAATTATTAAGGCATACATGTTGAAGGGTTACCAAAAATATGGGAGGAAACTCGATCTAGATACATGTACACATTCTATAAGAAAAGAAACTCACAGTGTTTAGATGATTCTTGAAAGCTTGAGAAACCTGGCTTTAGTTCTCTTTTCCTTCATGTAAGTCCTGGTTCAAAGTTAGATCTAACAGTAACACTGTTGTTCCTCTTTCGATAGAAATAAATTGAACAACGTTTCACCTTTCACGACGATCTAATCAAGCAGATTTTGCTTCTCTATCATTTTGTGGCAAGCACATTCCTTGTGTCATAACTAGATCTTGTCCTGCAGTTGGGTAAGCAACAAACAGCCATAGAACTTTCAAATGTTTCTCTACCACAAACTATATTCTAGGTCTTGCCTTGGTCAAGTAGAGTAGATTTATTCAGCTCTAAATCTAGATTAGATCGTTTGTCACGAGAAGACTTGAAGATGATCCATCTCTACACCACAGAAGAATATTTTTTTTAAGCGTCCTACAATGATGAAGTCTAGATCTAGAGTACAATATTTTCTATGCTGAAACACTAAGCTAACTTATTTGCCTACTACTGGCAAAGCGAGAATCGAGTCGCGGCCCCAGGCTCGATTATCACCTGGGACTGTGCTAGACTGCTAGATCTAGCTCTCTCGCTACACTGAATGTATGGAGGGTTTTTTTACAGAGAGAGAATAGGGAAGCACAGAAGCAGCAACGTTGGGCTTGAGGCAGAGCCGAAGTTTACAACGCTCGCTGGCTGGACTGGATCTTGCCTGCGCTTATGCTGCGCCAGGTCACACACACACACACACACAACACACAGCGCTCGAAACAAGTTTGTAGCGAGGACTGGATGCATTGGATCGATGGCTTCACGATATTTGCCAAAACTGACTGTGCGATTACCACTATGGAGATGCAGCCGCGGGTTTTCATAGGTATCGCTTGGGGTAGATTACCCGTATTGCGGTAACGACCAAAACGATTACAAATTTCATTTGAATTACCTAAAAATCTAAGACAGAATGATAATTCCAAAATCCATTTCTTTAGCAAATGTTGGGAAGAAATGTTAGGAAACCTACATGACTGCTACACCATAAGGTTTTTAAATGACCAGAACAGAGAATGATCTGATTTGCCGGTTGGTATCTTGGCTAGCTGTGAATCTAAGAACTGTATTTCACATACATTGTATAGATAGACACCAACTAGATATCTAGCTGTGTCGAGTAAATCAGCTGCTTCCGCACATGTCACTGCCCTGGATCACACGTTAGGCGTTAGGGTAGAGAAAGTATGAACTCATAGATGGAGAATATGGAGAGAATGTACAAATGAAAGATCAGTGCCTATTGTTTTAATTAGTCATAGTATAGTTCCATCGAGATTAAAATGAAATTAATATGTCAAAATCACACATCTAGATTCGTTTTTGTCAAAATTACCTCTCAACGTCCTTCGAGTTTTATAAGGGATATATTAGATGATTTATATCTACTTAAGAAGACCAGATACTGAGAGAAGGTTCGTATGTGTGAGTGAATGAGGTGGGGGATAGATTATAAATGTAATTACGTATCCACCATTGTCTTATCTTTGACTACTGGAACGTTGGCCAATAGTACCATTGTATTGAATATAATAAAAAAATAAAAGCACCCTTAAAAATTCTTCATTCGGTCGAAAGGAATCTGGCTTTTCACAACTCATGAAACTTTTTTTTTTACTTCGACGATGATTTTGCATGGTTCTAAGGCGGGAAGTATAGAAGGGGAAGGGGAGAGAGAATCAAAGACTTAAAAACTGGATATTAGTCTAAGCTTAATCCACAAATAAAAATATTTATCGTTAATGAGAAAGGAAAAAGAACGCCCTCATACATACAGACATTACTTCAATCATTAGAATAATGAGAATATACCCGCTGAACAGTGGCTTCAACAGCTAACATACTGAAAGACCTCATTTACAACAACTACAAATAAAAAAAAAACCATAGTAGAAAAGGTGAAAATGTTCAGCATAATTATTAGTTTTGTTTAATAAAATAAAACTTGGCATCAAAATATTAGATAGTGTTTGTGCAGGTCTGTATTAAATTTTGTTTGGGCTTAGGCGCACAATTTGCGTTGAAAGTAGCAGTAGCAGCAGCAGAACCAGTAGTAGTAGTAAGAGGAGGAGGAGGTGGTGTTGGTGGTATTGGAGGAGAAGAAAATGGCACAGGGTTGCACCGATCGAGAGCTTTCTCATCTATAATTATGTCAATGGAAAACCTGCTTTCTTTTCACTCACACTGAGGCCTAAGCACTAATTTACCGAGAATCGGGGAAACCCTTTCGTCTGATCGTCTCACGTATGTGTGTGTGTGCGTGTTATACTTGTGGTTGTGTTTTTAGTGCGTCAGCTTCTGCCTCCCCCTCCCCCTCCCCCTCGGCACCACACAAGGAGTTACAAAGCTCACTATACTACCTGGCGACCGACCGTGAGTTTTGATTATTGGACAGCTGCGACGCCGACTGTCTTCTGAAGTGCTCTCTACAAGAGGGAATTACTTCTTTTTTTTTTTTAATTTGCCCCGAATGCAGATTCCCTAGAAGGCTTCCCAACCATTAGCCTAAAGACAATCCAGTTTTAAAAAGGCCAATTAAATTTTGAAGAATGATACGATAAAACAAATAAAAACAAATAAAAAAGCCGATCAATATCAGATTGAGTCCCTTGACTCTCTCACACACACACATATAGCAAAAGTGATATTGATAATCATAACTTTGCAATGGTATTTCATCCAATCAATTTTGCCCTTTTTTTTCCACATCTTTAAAAAGAACCGTAAGAAACAACGATACGGTGGATATGGTAATCCAGAAGAAAAGATACAAAATTAGGATTGCAAACGTATAGTTACTCTTATAAATACAGACTGAGGCTTTGTGGCATTAAATCAGGTTGACAACACCTACCCCCCCCCCTCATCAAATAAATAAACAAAAATATTTCGGGGGAGGGGGGACACGACTTATCCTCACAAGTGCTGTACCGATGAGGGTTAGGACCGTACGCTACCAGCGATGTTATAAGTCCGAGGCCAGATACAACTCATATTTATGGTTGGTAAAGTGAGCCTTCTTACAATGAGATTTACATCAAGTAAGTTTCCTATATTTTATTTAATTTAAAATCTTAATTTTGACTTACTTTTCCGCCCTATCCGCTAAAACCCTACTTCACACCTATCTCCACACACACACACACGCAATCGGTCCTATTGAAAACAAGAGCAATATTTCATCAACATGCAAAATAGAGCTATTATCATTATTCTCTATATGGTCCTTTTCCAGGACCGCACCACATACTTTGTCGGAGACTGGAATTTTGAGCTTTTTTTTTTTTGTTACAATACGACCAGTTGGGACCGCTGGCACGTAGACCTATATATCAAGCAAAGTATATTAGCACTCAACAAAGAAGAAATTGTATGTTAGGAGAAATGTGCGGTTCAATTTCCTCATTTCAAAACTCGTAAAATGCCTTTCCTGTAATAAGGAAAAAGATTTTAAATGGAAAGAGGCGTAACATGAATATTCAGTTATTCTCACCACAATTAGTTTTAACCGAGCCTAGGAACATATAAATATATTTAACGACTGAGCTAGAAATGTTCACCCATCCCTCACTTTTTTAATCAGGGACCCTACATCAACCTGTGGACGTCGATTTAATCGCTCGTCTTTGTCACATGGCCTCTGTGTGAGTGTGTGTGTGTCTAATTGAATTTTCTACTCTAAAAAAAGAACAAGGAGAAAAGCCAGCCAGCCAGCCCGTCACTGCTGGGAACATATTGCTGCTTGCTTTCCATGGGACCTACTTGCCATAATGGTTTATGTATAAGGGACAGGCATATTTGCATAAAGTACGGTGTGCTAGGCAAGCATAGATAAAACCCTTTTCTGCAATCTAGTCTACACTCATATAACAAGCCAGGCAAACAGCTCGATTCGCTTGCGAGAGCTTTGCTTAGTTCAGTGTGCGGCCTCTCCACAACCAAGGCTCTTGTTTCTTCTCTGCATCGGGTTTAGTTTTATCCATACCACTATGCCACACTGCTGAACACACACCATTTCCCCTGTGTGCCTCTCTCCCTTGCTAAACCTTGCCCTCAGAAAGAGATGTGATCTCGAGAAATAATAAAGAAAAATTGCTCCAAGGGTTGCGCCCCCTTTACAGCAGTTTTTCAAAGGTAGTTAGTCTCTCTCTCTCTCTCTCTCTCTCTCTCTCTCTCTCTCTCTCTCTCTCTCTCTCACAGAGAAAAATAACAAGAGCAAGCCGCTATATCGAGCAGCCAGGCAAGCAATCTTTTAGCTCTACTTCCCTTCACCGTTCACGTGTACGTGTAGGCCTCCAGTAGGCAGACGGACCGGGGAAATTGTGGTGGAGGGAGTTGGTTTACGTTCCACCTAGCATTACTGCGCTGTTGTTGTGGAGGAAGGCGACACGCAGTCCGCTTATTAACAAGAGAAAGGGCGATGGGATGCTCAGCCAGGAACCAGCCAAAATCGTCCCGGGTAAAGGGTGAATTGTTCGGCTAAAGGGGATGTAGGTAGGCGGAAAGCAGTCTAAGTTGAAGCACAGCTTGCGTTGACTGGTTGGGAAGGGACATGGCAGGAAAAGCTGGCTGTTGTGGGCTCTAGGTAATCTATAGCTGAGGGCTAGAAAATCAATACACGCCAGCCGAGGGAGAGCCAACACGAAGCTTATCGCAAACTAAAGTGCTTCAGTGAAGCTGGGGCGCTGTTTGGGAGTTATCTCGTTTCATGATCGACAGCAGATAAATTGTAGAGAGCGAGTAGGTAAGCTATAAACGATTCCCCACCTCTGCTTGTCTCCAACGGTTCAGAAGGTTCATCAGATAAAATACGACCGTGGCTTGACAAACGCATTTCGCATTCATTATAGAAAGCAAAGAAAAATTCTGAGCACGATCTTGAAGAGTTAGGTGGGACAACTTTCAGCAGCCTCATACGTGAAAATAAGTCTGGACAAAACTAACCACATGAATTATATAGAAATACTTGCACAATATGCCGGGGTATCAACGACTTCTTAAATTTATAATTTCCCTCCAATTAATGTAAAATAAAAAAGAAAACACCTAACGCTCATGAAAATGCTCTTAAAATGTGTTCAAAACGGGCTGAGGGAAATGGCGATATGCTAATATAATGTTTATTTATGGCAGGGAACACTTGTCTGAAAGTGAGGGCTGACTCCTAAAATTTGAAATAGCAGCAACTAGTACAATGATCCTAAGATTGTATGAAAGCTGAACTCGCTAAAGAGAATATGTTAGAAGTGCCATAGTGAGACGTGGGCAATTAATTCTGCGAACATGTACTAACACTCCATGATGGATAAATATGAACATACTGAGGGGACAGCATTACACAAGTAATTGCTACGGCTAGAATTAATCCATAACTGTTCAGTTTTTAACTTCATTATTAAGAAAGGCTTCATTTGGTGTAGTTTTCACTTGAACGAGAAATCAAGATATCGAATTGGCGTTGCGAATGGTTTAAAAAAAAGTTGAAAAAAAAAAAACACCATTATTCCACCAGTCCTTTCTTTCTCTCCTTGACAGAGCCTCAGGTTTCCTCTCAGGCAGATGTGGTGGTTTTTCTCTCGCGCCAGTCAAGCTCATGAGAGACGGCCCCGCATGGGTCGGGGTCGACTTGTTATTTTTAGACAGGCCTATCAGTCTTGTCTCTCTCTCTGTCTCTCTCTTCTCTCTCTCTCTCTCTCTCTCTCTGTCTCTCTCTATCTCTCTTTCGTACAGCCCGAACAAAGAACGGACCGAGGAGGCCAAGAGAAGAGAGGATGTAGGGCCTACCAGAGAGCAATTTTATGTGCCACGGAAAGAGGGAGGGAGGGATCAGCGAAAAAGAAAGGGGGACAGCTTGATGTCATTTGTCTCCTAAGCTGAAACACTTCAACATGCTTTGAAAATAAAAAGGAAAAACTAAAGGGAATTCCTAGAGTTAGCTGCCGGCGCTCAGGGGTTCGCCTATAACCAAATGAAGAGAAGGAAAAAAGGTGGAAAATTATTTACAGCGTTCTAGTCTTTCAAGAAGGAAATCTGTAATTACTATGAGCGGGGGCTTCCCTTTTGATGTGTCTCCCTTCCTAGACATCCCCCAAACGTACAGTAGGATATGAAGCTGTGTCGGCCAAGTTGACACTTTGAGAGGAAAAAAGCCATGTTATTATGAAAATCGAAAGATCAATTAAATCACTTATGATCTAAGTAATTATTGTAGCTTATATGCCGCCAGCAATCATATTTGCTCAACAAAAGGCAGCTCGAGACCTGTAAGATTGCACAAACTATTTAAGCACAAGCGATAATGATACTGGTAGTTAATTAATGTGGAGAGAAATGGTCGATATTATTAATAGAAATAAGGATTTGAGAGAATAAAATCATCATTAAATGGTCCAAGGAAGGATGAGCAAGGGGTAAACTATAGGAGAAAAATGCTGAAAAAAAGGTTAATAGTTTACACAAAAAAGTAACAGACAATCAAACAACATTGGCATAAGTATTGCCAAAATACCAATAAGCCAAAAGAAAACAAAAGTTGCTGCTATCGAGAATAACTCGAGGTCTATGCTCTTAGAATCACCTTCAAAATAGTGCACTGTATGTTTGAAGGTGCGGAGAGTTCTTCAACAACCACTGTGCCTTTTTCAACTTGCACAGCCACGAGTGAATTATTTAATATTTTCTGCTTCTTATAAGCAGGCACCCTTTTTTCCTAAGGCCTTGCAGCCACGAATTCTTGATGCTAAAGACAAGCCTTCCAAATAAGCAATGGTGGCATAAATTTTAAAAATCGAATTTTTCATTCCACTAGTACGTCAATGTGTTAGTGTGTGTGGGAAGACACAGACAGAGAGAGAGAGAGAGAGAGAGAGAGAGAGAGAGAGAGAGAGAGAGAGAGAGAGAGAGAGAGAGAGAGAGAGAGAGAGAGAGAGAGAGAGAGAGAGAGAGAGAAGGAAGCATGCAGCGGGAATGAATAGATGAGCAATATGAAAAGCTTTGACAATGGATGCAAAAAAAAATGATAGAATACTGTAGACTTATCTACTTCAAAAGTACAAAGGGAATGGAAAACGGATACCAAAAAACCAATGATAAGCTGAATAAAGGGAAACAATGCAGCGAGATTATAAAAATCGCCTTGAAAGAAGGGGGGAGGGTGGGTGTCAACACTTTACGCGAACATTTAAACTAAAGCTGTCAAGAGGCTTGACATCTACTGAAACTCAGATTAAGGAAGAGATAGAGCAACTGGTCTGACAGGTCCGGAAAAAAGAGTATTAAAAGCTGTTTTAACTGTATTCCACACTCTATTTGAATGATGGAAGCCCAGAGAATGCTCAGACCACTCTTAAATGAAAACTGAGTACTTACAGCTTTATACGGGAGGCTGGTGGATCCAAAAGGCTGCACATATTTTCTAAGTAAACGAACGAGGGAGAAGCAATTACTATGCACGACTTTCAAGGTTCTTACAAAAAGACAACGAACAGTCTCAGTAGAATTAGGGTAGACATGACATGACGTCAAGTTTGGAGACATGGTTAGACACAACTGATGGTCGTTGTAAAACCTCGACTGGCAGGATGTCTAGACGGAACCACCTGGGCAAGATTACATCAGTCTGGGGGCATTCGGTAAATTAACTTTATTAGATCAATAAAAACAAAAACACATGTGATTTTGCCAGAACGGCTGGCACTTAGAAACGTGAGAGAAACAGACAGACAGACAGAGATAATCCGCTCACCAAGGCTGACCTAAAGACAATGAGAAACCTGTGCAGTGATTGATCCAGGCCTTTCTTTGCTATGGTGAAGGAATGAGGAGCATTATTAAGTTTATGAAATTTTTACAAAAGGAAGAACAAATTCCTGAATCAACATAAACCAAAAACTCTTTATCAAATTTTTGCATCTTTGAAGTAACGATCAAAACTTAAGCAATTTTTACAACCTTCAGACCAGAATTTAAAAAAAAAAATTATCAGGCATTAACAGGTGCGTTTCTGGTGTGTGTTTTTTTTTTTTGTTTGTTTTATCTTTGAAGCACAATGCTTCATAAACATTTATATCAACAACAGACCTACAGAAACGCCCCTGACTTCCATTCTGCAAAAGACATATGAGCTGGTATCACTTTCATAGCCCATAGCCAACAACATAAAGTGAACGGGAGAATATCCAGAATAAATTCTTATCAACTAAGCTTATGGTAATCTCATAGAATTATCAAAACTGAATTGTCACAATGATTTATGATTTATGGTACTGCTTCCACCTAAAGCATAAAATATGAATGTATATATCCCAACACAATACATGATTAGATTCTAAAAAGTTTCCAGAGAGATTTAGTCTCTGTTTGATTGGACACCGACTAATTGTAAAGGTTTCTGCAGAAGTACCAAAAGCAGCTTCCTTGATTGAATTGATTCCGATCATTGTCACAGTTAGACAAGTGAACCACACAGAAATAACAACAAAAATACAATACAACAAAGATTGAAAGACCAAGTTAATAAAAAAAAAAAATGAAGTATCCAACATCTGGTCCAATAAGTCCCATGTGACCATTATAACATTTGAAGGCGTTTATATCAGAGATCTACACTAAATTTTTGATAATTTGAAATAATAAGAGAAAGATCAATCTACAAATAAATGATTTCAATTTCAAGTTTTTGACACATTGGGCTGGTTTACTTGTTCAGTGGCTTCAATAGTTTGTGATTATAGCATTGAAAAGAGAAATGTGTTGAACAATAACAATATCAACAACAATAATGATTGAGAGGAACTAGGAGCACATACCGTTTTAACATCCAGCCCATCCTCTCCTGGTCTGGTAGACTGTGAAAACAAACACAATATAGGTCAGGATCACTAGAATCTTTAGTTATACATAAGAACAAGAGTTTCTTACACAACTCATACTTCTCCAAACAATAAGTTTCACTAAAACAAGGTAAAAATGAGATGCCACCACATTATAATTCTAAGCCAATTTCAAGAAAATGCACTGACGCCCATCTATCAAAATTCGCCATACATGTAGTTTATGTGATCAAAAATAGTTTTTCAGTCTAATTAAGAGCTACATCGCCATATTCCTATTGAATGGGATGGCCAAATTCCCTGTACAATGGGACTGGTTTGATAATGTGAGAACAAGGATCCTTGGCCCAAGATGAAACCAGCAACCACAACCCATACTATTTTGCCCTGTTGCCATGCTGCTTTACTACAATGGCAGCCTTCAGGGTCATTTTCCATGCATGTTCAGCTAGAAAATCGTTAATTTTTCAAGCATGAGACAAGTTGCTGACATGCCTCACCATTTTTAAGTCATGGTAAATCTAAATCTAAATTTAAAGTACAGAAACTATCAACTGATCAGAGGTTGTATTTGCTAAAAAGTTCAGATGAAGAGAATTTAGATCAAGAGCAAAGCTATCCCCTTGGTGATCTACAATTTTAGACTAACAGTGACTTTAACCAAGGCCAAAATGTGGATCTGGAGTTAGGTCTAAATCCAGATGAAAGAGGAGAGGCTCTATGTAGGTCGTAGGGGGGAGAAACCGATAATGTAGGAATATGGCGGAACCATAATTTCTCTAAATCACAAGTATTGGTGTTGATTTGCAGAGTCATGGAGGCAGGGCATTATTTCACCCCATGAAGAAGCATTACAGTTAGTTCCTATTGTGTTTTTTCACTTTTAGCACTGTATCAAAATGGATGCATTCGGCTCAAGAGCTCAGGGCTTGAAGGTTTAAAACTGCCAAACCCTTTATGAAAGGCATAAACTCCCTATTTCCCTAAAAAGTAATGCACATGAGGCCACAAATTTTTTGGCACAAAAATTGGTCTTTTAAAATTTTTAAATTTACAATAATAAAGGTAATTCTCACATGTGTTGAGCCATGCTCTGATGACGCCGACGGTGCAGGGGACGGCTGCTTTGGTGAGTTCTGCATCATAGCTTGCATGGGATGTTGTTGTTGTAAGTGCTGCTGCTGCTGTTGGAGATGCTGTGGGGTGGGTGGCCTTGCAGCAGGAGACACTGGGGGACCCGGGTGACTGCCTGGATGGGGCAGCCCACCCGCCTGTTGACTGGATGCTGGTGGCATGCCGTACATTGGAGGTCCAGGACCCGGACCATACATCTGGCGAAAAAAGCACATCATCAATCCATGTTTGCATTTAAAGGGTTGTTGCTTAACTTCAAAGTATATCTGTGCTTTGTGAGCTGAGCAGAATAAATATTACACCAGGACAAATGAGAGGGGTATGTGTGGTCAGAACAGAATGCAAAATCTCTGAAACCACAGTGTGATAGCTTCCTGCTTTGTCTTAAAAGATTACAAGTATAAAAAATAATTCAAAACCTCAAAAAAAAAAAAAAAAAAAAAGAGAGAGAGAAAAATAGATTAATGTGACCCCTTTCTAAAATACCAATTAGGGTTTTTAAAATCGTAGCATTTAAATGTTTTAAATGTCTGAAAGTATATACGTTAATGAAATTATTTAAAATTATCAATATTTAACTTATTTCTTATAATTCCAAGACCAGATTTTATTACTATTTCATAAGGACTTTGTGCTCTTCAATGCAAGGAGCCCAATGAAATTATACAAATAAACTGTGTTTTCTTGACGGTGGTCACAAGTTTGAACAAACTATCAGCATGTTATAAAAACTTCAATTTGACCTACTTAATCTTGAAATCATGATTATTATCATTATCGGTGAATTTACCCGCTAACTACTTTAGGGACTTTAGAGTAAGCCTAACCTGTCCTCCTGCCATCATAAAGCGTTGCTGTTGTTGTTGTTGTTGCTGTTGTCCTGGCCCCATGGGAGGCATACCATGCTGGCTCATGTATGGGTGTGTGGGGTGTGATGGGCCTGAGTGAGGCTGGTAGGGCGGCCCCAGGGCCGGGCCCGGGCCCATGCCAGGCCGGCGGCCTCCGCTCATCTCACTTGAAGCGCCAGACTGGAGAGTTCAAGAAATAAACAAATGTTTACCGTACTAAAAAGGAAATCCTAGAGCTCCACCGAATTTTGGTACCAATTAGTTGGACTTATACAGATAAGCCATGACACCAATTTCATAATCTTACCCACACAGCAGAGAATTAAATAATCTGAAACAGAGCTTAAATACAGAGTAGACCAGAATTTCCGATTGATTTATGTGACATTTCAAACAACAAAGAGATAATTACCCTTTCTTAGATTAACGCTGGTGTGAAAAAAAGTGATAGTTATTTTTCATTCAGGCACGAATAAGGACAAAATCTAAACTATAATGGCACAAGTTTCAATTGAGGAAGTTGCCAAAGTTTTTCTGTAATTCGTTGATGATTACTTTTGGGTAATCAAGAGCTGATTTTATAAATGATTTAAAAAAAAAAACAAAAACAAGGTATGCAAACAAAATTCAATAATATGACTCTTAATGCTTGGCAGGTTCACTCAGATATAACATTGTGGCCCCTTGAGCTACAAGACATTTAGCGTTAACTTTAAAGGAAGAGTATGACTTAAAATCAAGAAACACAAACAATTAATTTAAAATAACGTGGAACAACATTTCCATAAAATTCAGGATCAAACAAGACACGGCAAGCAATATCAATTTATCATAAGGGTAAAGAAATTATGAAATTGCAGTGCATTATCAAAATACTAAACAATATATAAGTAATGTTACAAATTGTTCTTATTTAACGCTAAATACAAGCAATTTATGTCACAGCTTAGAGCATTCAAAGTGGAAACTAAAAGCACAAAGATGGACCATTATGTATGTGGAGTAATTGTTTCATTATTACAGCCTTCTCCCCATGCCTCCCTCAATGAAGTATAAGTCACATGACACTCTTTGAATCCATTTAGGACCACCACTCTAGAGACACCTAGTTCAGTATTGATGAGAGACTTTGTTTCACTTCTGAACACGCCCTTTTGTTTTGATTTTTTTTAATGTGATTATTTTTATTAAATTGCAGGCATAAAAAATATTTAAGTTTCTCAGTTTATAACCGTCACAACTTTCTAATACTAATTACTAGATATGACCTGTACACAGAGGAATGCTACCCTATTTATGTCGAGTGACAAAGTTTTTTTGTGTTGTTTTTTTTTAATTACTTATTGTCTTCAGTGAATCAGTATTTTAAACGCCATTTTTAAATATAAATACTGAAATCAACACTGGTTGACTGCTGCTGCTACTATTACTGCTACTACTACCACTACTACTACTACTATTACAATAAGATCATCCAATATATCCTTCAATATCATATTTAAAAACAATATCTTTGCCCAACTGCAAGGCCAACAAACTCATATCTTACTTCTGTTTTTATTTTACAAGCATAGGTCATCACATTCATAACAGGAAATAAACATACAGAAAATATTTATCTTATGCTGACTTTGTACAACATGTAAAGAGACTACAAGATCCCCATCAAGCCCGCAGGTGCAATCAATTTAACTGAAGGATGGAAAAAGCGTCCATTATCCAGTACTATGAATCATGAATATCAAACGTCATTTATCTTGGTTTAGAATTTCGAAACTACTTTAAACTACTTTTGTCTGTACCAAGATGATTCGATTTTTCGCAAATAGTTGCTGTAGTCACTTAATTGGAACAGCCAGTAATCACCACTCGGCGAGAGGAGGCTAGATAGGGGGGGGGGGGGGAGAGAGAGAGAGAGAGAGAGAGAGAGAGGAGAGAGAGAAGTACGGGGTTGTCCCATGTGGGGTATTCCGTTGTGATCACGGACCGGAAGTAGGAAAGTGCAGATTATATTGTTAAGATGCAATAATGAAAAAATGTCTTTTGATTATACTGAGAGCGCCTTGTCACCAGCTGTCAGTGGAAAGTCGTATGTATTTGCATTAATTTTTTTATGCTGCATTTTTCTTCTTCCAAAATATTGTAGAGACGGTTACTGCACTGACCCGGCTGGGTGAGCCCTTGAGACTCCGGCAGAGTAGAACAGTTCGGTGATCTAGCTGAAAACAGTCGGGCACGCTACGAGCTGGGTGAGCTCTTGAGACTCCGGCAGAGTAGAACAATTCGGTGATCTGGCTGAAAACAGTCGGGTACGCTACGAGCTGGGTGAGCCCTTGAGACTCCGGCAGAGTAGAACAATTCGGTGATCTGGCTGAAAACAGTCGGGTACGCTACGAGCTGGGTGAGCCCTTGAGACTCCGGCAGAGTAGACAGTTCGGTGATCTGGCTGAAAACAGTCGGGCACGCTACGAGCTGGACTCGCCAATGTCGGCGTGATAGGCAGAGCTCTGCACGAGGTCTGTTTCACTATTAGACATGAATCATGGCTGCAGCCGCCGCCCTGCTCCCCCCCCCCCCCGATCTCCAAAATTACAGGTTGAGGAAGGAAAGTTGCCCATGACCTTAAAATGACAGAAAGAATAAGAGTGCAAATGTGACATTAGTAAGAACACACGCGCACACACTTGTCAATCTAGCGGTAAGAAGTAATCCAAGCGTAATTAAAAACATTGATATAGACGAAAGTTTCTGCCGTAGATCTAGCAAAAAAAAAAAAAACAAAAAAAAAACCGCCTAGTTGGCACGGAACTTCTCTGATAATCGGCATCCGAATGACAGTTGCAGACAGACAACAGACGGAAATAGCTCCAGCGGCAGTTTGCTTCTCTCGGTCTACTATTCTTGCTAATGTGGATTCATTCATTTAAGTTATTTCACAAACAATTTTTCCATACAGAAAAGCGCATGACATGCACGCAGAATCTGTCCTAAAGGTCTGGTGTATATAAAATCAAAGAATCAGGCTGATCTGTGTGGCCTACATAACTGACGCGGTAAATGCGCATTGTTTTCTTTAAAAAAAAAAAAAAAAGCTGCTGGCGCTTAATTTTGAAAAGTTGACCAAATGTTTTACAGCAGATATGATGTAAATTTATTCACCCCGCTTTATGTATTATATTTTGGGTACAACTCATTATTTGCAAACATAAGAGCTGCACCAAAATGTACACCTAATCATAGATAGAGCAAGCTGGAGTGAAAATATCTTAAGATTTAACACGTTCATTTCACCGAGAAACCTCATATCTTTAAGAGTATAAAGAGAAAAAAAAAACAGTCTAAGGCGGCCAGGTCATGCCAGGTCATGACCCAGGTACTCAAACGAGGGCGAACTCTGAGCGCACCAAGAAAATGTCACAAGGAAGTTTGTGAGTGTGTGTCTGAGAGAGAGAACGGAATGTCAAAACACCTCGCGCGGTCTCAGATCGGAAGGTTACACGTGAGTTTACTACTGGCAAAATGAAGAGGATAAAAAAACCGAAGTTCTTTACCGAACATGCTAGAAGCTACACGGGCCAGAAATAAAGGAGTCTCAGCTGTTTCTCAAGAAGAAGAAAACATCTTTTAAATTCCTATCTGAATGAGCGAATCACTGGAGGGAAATATTAAAAAAAAACACCGATATCTGAGATGGGCCAGGCGAATAGCATAAATTAATCACCCCCCCACCAAAAAAAAAAAAAACCAGAAAAAAAAAATATTTTCTCCCAGTCAATAAGATAAAAGAGCGCCTCGCGGGCTATTGTTCTGTGAAGCTGAATGGCTGCAGCCAACTGCATGGATTTGTTTTCAAGCTCAATCAGTGAATGAAGGGAGACATTCCAGCCCTAGACAAAGGACTGCTCACAACTAACAAAAATAGTTATTTAGCGCCATTTAACATTTTCACCTATTGAAACTCGCTTCACGCCATCATAAGATTTAGAAGAAAGTAATTTTTTAAATCAGATGTTGAAATTAGAGCCCCCCCCACGGCAAGTAACGAGCCTATTAATAAATCCAATGTGTGCTGTTGGAAACGATCTTAGTTTTTCACCTCACACTGGCTAAAACATACATATTACGCTAATATAACATGCCTTTAAGAAGGAAAAAAAAAACAAACAACACAAAACAACGCGCATATACAAAGCAGAAAAAAGTGTTCGGTCAATGAGTGAGTATAAAGCACTTAATATTCTCAGGTCGCAAGAAAGGAGACCAGGATAGCTGAACTTGTGTTTCCATTTTGTATACTCTAATAACGTGGGCTAGAGACAGCATTGATCTCACGGTGTAATTATTGGGGTGAAATCCTGTGTTCATCTGGCTACGCTTCCGATACACGTTGCGATTCGCGACAACATAACAATATCTCTCTCTCTCTCTCTCTCTCTCTCTCTCTCTCTCTCTCTCTCTCTCTCTCTCTCTCTCTCTCTCTCTCTCTCTCTCTCTCTCCCTCTTTCTCTCTCTCTCTCTCTCTCAACTATTTCACGGGAAATGCGCGAGGAACTGAGTTGAAAGGGGAGAGAGTTTTGACTTTTTGTACAGAGTAGACCACTAAAATATCCGAGCTTGATTAATGAGTATTTAGTTCGGTGACCTGCTTAAGGCGCATAGCGTTCAATCAATATTGGTGATTGTGACAAGTGCCTCGTTAATATAATGAATGAGTCGATGATAATCCAGAGACTGTGTTATGTCACTCCCTCAAGGCAAGGTAAATCTACCTTCTTGGCTTCTGAGGTGTAAACAGAACCTAAGGTAAAATTAAAAAGAGGTCGAGCCGGAGCCACTCAACTAGCATCACAGTCCTGACCTTGACGCGCTGGGCTGCTCAGATTGTGTGGGTGTGGGTGTAAACAAGGCTGCCAATGTGGCCCGTGTCAATGACCTTTAGTGACCCCACTAGCCCAGTGCCACAGTGACGGAATTCCAGCGGCAGCTGACATGAGAGACCAATAGTGTAATTCACTAGACCACCACTACAAAATAACACCACTAGTGGATGGAACAAAAGACACGGGGAAAAGACGGGCCGCGACAGTCCCGGTGAGGTGAAGAGGGGGGATAATTTATCAGATCCAAGATAGCGAAAAAGAGGGGAGGCAGGGGGCGGCCGAAGTGACGACCAATAATGACGGAGAATAGTCGTGGAGATTAGACGGGCAAGTCCGGTCAGCTGATACCAGACGGGCAAGAGGGGAGAGAAAAATCATTACTGAACACTGCCTCGTGCAGCAGGTCAGATAACTCTTACATGCATTGTAGGTTAAGAGCCAGAGATATCGATTCCCCAAGGTAAAACGCCACATGATAAACTGTATCCTAGGTGTCCAGCAACCAATAGGGTTCCTTACTTTAAACTTGTAAGTATCATAACTCTGCGGCCAAATACGTGAGGGTGATGAGGACAGGAAGAATAATTTTCACTATTTTAAGCCAGCCACTCTGAGCATTTTACAACACAGCGTGATTGTGTAATGAGAAGTTCCCACTCTGAAAAGACGAAGTGGAAAACATTGCTGAACTTGACAAAATACTAAAGAATTAGGGGCGTGTTTACATTGATCTAATATCACAACATATAAAAAGCATAATTTGTTAATCTTTCACAGATGGGTGCAAGAAAGAAGACGAGGGTGGAGTCAAAATAGAGAAGACTACCACCAATAAGGGCTGCAGGTTCAATATATGTAGAACAATTTTAGATGATATAGATATACCAGCACGGGTGCAGTAATCGAAACGTGGACGCCACAAAACATGAAGAAAGAAAAAGGGACAACAAAATCTAGACATGAGACCGAAAAAAAAAAAATGAAAATCACATAAAATTTAAGAATCCATATTTGAGGAAGACGGAAATAGAGCATAATAAAGCACGGGTCTCAAGTGCAAAAAAGGCTATTACAAAAAGATTTTTAACAACCAAGACAAGCGTTCGCCAAACCAGAGATCAAATTAAGCCTACAGTGAGGACCTGACTTCCTCCATTGCTATGGAGCGCTAGCCAACACTTGATTGATGAGAAATTCTTTACTACACACCAACCAGGCAATAGTAGGATCTAACAGATATCGAAATGCATATGATGAAATAGGTCGGTTTTGAATCCTATACGATGATCTATCTCCTTCCCGAAGTAAAAATAAAATTAAACCATCTCAGCTACCTAACTGATTGGTCAGCCGATAGAATGACCCCAGCCCAAGGTAAGCAGTGACATAACGGTACAGTTGTCCGAGCCCGAGTTAGTCCGCATTGAACAGGACCAGCCATAATGACCATGCTTGGGTGACGTCTTGCCCACGGTTGAGATTGCGATGAAATAAAAACTATATTCTACAAAATGTTGTTTTATGTCGTACTTCTGGACACTTTTATTTTGACACGTGTTCCATCCATATGAAAATTGTGATTTGTAGTAACTTTCACAGCAACGTAAGATTAACAGTCGTCTCTCTGCAATTTATCTTACAGTTATACGAAAACACTATGTGTATTGAATGAAGAAAAAAAAAATAAAAGCACGAAGCCCTTTTCTAATTCTGAGTTAATATAAATTTATATCGAGAGGGTCGCGATGATTTGAACTGTATTTTGTGGGGCTCCTGTTGACGCATTCATAGCTCTAACGTCTGAAAAAGATGTAAAACTAAAAGACCCTGAGAGTGACTTGAATTTTTTTTTAACAAGAATGCTAGTATGGCGATGCCTCGTTTTTATGCTTTCAATGCAATTGAGACACTGTGATCTTGTGTGATCTCATGTCTCGAAGAGGTTTCGGAATGGTCAGGACTTTTTAGCCAGCGAGAAATATTTAAAAGGAGGTAGAATAATAATTGAAGCAGCAACAAGCTATCGGCAAGATGTATCCCCACCCCCCACCCCCCCCCCCCCCCTTTTTTTTTCCCCAAATCCAACCACTAACTCTACATGTATTATTTTATAATAACCGGAAGAGATAAGCCTGCTCACTGACGAGAACTCAACACTTGCCACTAATCGGTGTCTTGAAGATCATTCTCAGGGATGGCCTAGATCTAGATCTACCGTCTGCTGTGATTCGGCGACCAGCGAGGATGACGCAATCGTTCGCCTTGACCCGATTCTGTTGGTTAGTAGCCGTGATGCTGGTAGTATGCCATGCAGCCTTGCACTAAACGTGACCCCTAGAGCAGTACCTTCCACTTGAAGCCTACCACCTTGACGTAATCGCAGCACTGGTTGTGGCCTGTTATTATTGTGTACGTGAATCACAGCTGGCGGGAAATGAGCACGCACGGGCAGGGGCCGGGAATGTAATGGAAAGGCAGAAGAAGAGCGGGGAGGGGGGCTTTCTGCAAAACAGTATTGATTGATGACACGGCGAAGTACCCTGTTCCATTCATTCACAAGGGGTCGGCTTGGCAGTGATCAATTGATGAACACCCGGGTTGAAAAGTGTGTGTGTGTGTGTTACTGTGTGAGGTTGGGGTGAGGAGAGCGGGACGTCTGGGCTAATCTAAACAATAACAAAGCGTGCATTCCAAAACAAAGACTGGGATTGAGAGCTAGCGCTGCCAGTGGCAATTAGCTATTCATACTAAACTGCAGTTGGAATATTTTAAATCTCATCTGCCATTCCTGCTCGAGGGATCTATGCTGCAGGTACATGAGGACGTAAACGAAGAGAAGTAAAAATGAGACTTTACAAATAAAAATCAAAACTAATTGATTCGACCTTGTTTGTGATGATTGGTGCCACTAAATGGACGTATAGAACAGGCAATATGTCACAAATAGACTTTGTTCTACAGCGACTGGCAGCAAAGACTGTTGAAAAATCATTGAACATAATTGAACTGGATGCGAGCTCCACTGACCGAAATAACTCAGCTTATAACAGATAAGTGAAAAAAAAATTATTCCTTGCATAGATATCTCAATGCTGCTCATGCCTGGACACCAAATTGAGAAAATCTTCTTTTTGTTGCTGTTAGTCTTGTGAAGAAATTCCAAGGTTCCACACAAATGCCCCGGTGGTTGGCGAAAACTAAAATTAGAAGAACGAAGGAGTTCAACTATTTCCGGTATAGTGTGGAGAGGCAATGTTCATCACCCCGATCCCTTACTGCCTGTCATTCTAAACTATTGAGGCTAATCAAATGTGAATCCAAAACATGCAACCGATTCTACCAAAGGACACAACCAGGAACAATTCAGTGAATGACATTGTGACGTCCAATTTTTGGCAGCTCTGGTCTAAGTTCAAGATACAAAACAATTGGACGTTCACCCAGGTCTTGGTTCTCCAACCTACTCTGATAGTGATACGTCAGTCACCTTTACCGCTGCCATTGCGATAAGTGACATGACAAGAGGGGATGTGACCCTTGTTTTTTTTTGTTGGTTTTTTTATTATTATTATTATTATTCCATTAGTAGAATGTTTCCTCTTGTTTCAAAATATTTCACTGCACTTTTCTACCAACTTAAGACAAACTTAGCTTAAGATGGCAAGGCCCCTATAATGAAGAAAATCGTCCGTTGATCCACTGGCAAGAATATTAAAGACTCGTAATGAAAAAAAAAGAAAAAAAAACCAGCATTCCTGTTTCAAAATAGCTCAAAAACAGAAGGAAAAAAACCCAGCTAATTTGAAGACATGTGGGGTTAACTACATGTATGTATTTACCCAACTTTCAAAATGAACTCAGCCGAGCACCAAATTGTCTACAGATCTTATCCAGCTAAAATTTGTAAAATGTGCTTTCAAGATATACTCAGTGATTACAATACAATAAAAAAGTGAAGATGACCATCCAACATTGGAACTGAAGATTATCTCAAAGGGCACCCTTTACAGTCTAAATCACAAACAAAAAATACAAATGGAAGATAGCAACATTTGCTTTGTTGTTAAATAAAATTGTCGAACAAACTTAGCTTTATAAATTATTGTGAAAGGTGAATTTATATCCGTCACTTTGATATAAATGTCAGGCGTTTCTTTCACAAAGTTATAGAAAATCAAAGCAGAAATCATTTTAACTTTGTGTTGTTTGGTTTTTCAGCTGAACTTAGCAGGCGTTTAAAATCAAGAGAAAAAGAATCATTATCATTTTCTTAAATAAATGTTGAAAAAAAATTCTGGCAATACATAATTGGAACACCGAAACAAAAAATATGTATTTACTAAATGAAACAAAAAGAAGGTGCTCATGAAGGCTATTTCTTACAACAGCTTGCAGCTACTATGCCCAAATCATGCAAATCATCAGATTCTTAATTAATTTTTTTAAAAGTTTAAACATTACAGACATAATGATGAAAGACATGAACAAAAACATACGTTAGATCAGGACTTAACCGTATGTATATTATAACTCTCTCTGACGGTAGCATGTATGAGCTTGAAAGTAAGCATATGACAAAACTCAACATGCATATATGTAATTTCTAAAACTGCCCGAGTCCCATAGAAATTTTTAAGACATTTTTCAAAATACCAAAACATGATACACTTCATAGAATTTAATATTACAAAATCATGCCAAACAAAGCAAAAACAGAATTCAAACAGGATGCAATATTGAATTTGATAAAACCTTTAACTGGGTATCTATAGGGAAATGAAACTATTCTGCACTAGTATTGAAAAGATTGTAGCAGCCAAGGACCAGAGAAAATCGAGTGTGGATCAAAAAAGCTTTTTAAGCATGCATTCAGGTGAAACAATGCCAAAACACAAACCAATATGAGGACTAGGTAAAACAGGCAGAGATTTATCATCGAAGCAAGACATGGTAGGGAACAAGGAAACACACAAGCCAAGGGAATGGCTCCACAAGTGAGCCACCTTTACCTGCATCCGATACATGGAGGATGTGGCTGCGGCAGAGGGGTAAGGCGTATATGGGACACTGCCTCTAGGACTTTGCCCCCAGCCCTGCTGATGGTGATGGATAGGATATGGTGAACTTTGCAGGCTGGAGGCTGGTCCTGATTCAGATTTCGGACTTCCATCTTGACTGTAGACAGAGGATGAGGAATCTCTTTGCTGCTGAAGAGAATTGGGCGACTGCAGCAAGTGGTTCAGAGTGGGTGTGCTTCCTGCATGCTGAGGAGTCTGACCTAGCTGGCCAGAAAAATTTGGGCGCATGCCTCGCTGATGATGGGGGTTCGATTGATAGCTGTTTTGGCTGGTAGTGCCTGGTGACATGAGGGAATGCATGGCAGGGTTTATAGAGGGTGGTGGTTTGCCCTGTCCCACGCCTGAGAAGTAACGGGACGAGGCCTGCATGTAGGCACCACCCTGCCCCATGTATGCTTGAGAAGACCCACCACTAGAGAAATCTGGGTAGTTTTGAGAAGACTTGATACCTCCATTTCCATCATCTCCTGCAATTCTGCTACTGAGACCAGTGAAGTCAGACCCGACTTGTCCTTGACTGTCAAACTGAGCAGGCTTGTAGCCGCTATATCCCAGCATTCCCTGTGGCTGACCGTGGGAGGAAGCACCATCAATAGGCAGCCCGTCACTCATCATGTCAGACCTCAGACAGGGTGGGGTATCCTCTCTCTCAGAGTCATATAGGCCTTTAGCTCAGACTCGTGCTCAAACATTGCTCATGGAAACATGATTTCTTGATCTTTCTTAAGAATGTTTCAGGCAGTAAGAAAATGTTTTTCACCGAGAGGTTTGGGTAGTTGGCTCTTTGAAATAAATACACAAAGACAGAAGTTGCATGGGTCTTACTCTTACGCATGAATTTTGAAGCCCTTTTTTTTTTTTTTTTTTTTTTTAAATTTTAGTTCCAAACATATTTTCCAGTAGATACAATATTAGAACCAACAGTAACAGTTATAAATTCCAACTCAAAACACAGGGACGAAAATCAATTGCACAAAAAAAAAAAAAAGGCCAAAAAAGAATAATAGACTAGACCCTATATGGCTACCTTTTTTTTTATAAATGGCAAATTTAATTATTTTATAGCATAATTCGAGGTAAAGTATAAATAAAAGTCCTTGAAGCAGATCTGATCTACTGTTAAGGCTATTCTTTCTAATGCACGCAAGAGAATAAAATGCTACAGGGTACTTTTGTCTGACCAAATCATGTCCCTTTTAATTATTTTGCCCATTATCTCAATATTCAAGATGGATGGAGAACCATATATGATAATCCAACTGTCAAGATTTCTATTTCTGCTTCCAGTAGTAGGAATGATAAACAAAAGTGAATGCGAGAATATTGGAATAAAATGCAGCTCCCATAGGATCTATTACTAAATGATTCTCTAAGTGTGAGCCATGTGACTTTAAAAGCTTGCAATGGTTTAATTCAGATCACGGTTACTTACAATACATGTGGTTGAGATAAAGCATTTCCAAATTTTCTGCAAATTTTTGTTATAACAAAAAGTTAAGATCCAAGGTCTCATTCCATAAAAATTGATGGATTTGAATTTTGATATAAATGGTGACATCTAGCCCATTATTGAAAATCTGCATGATTTTTCCTAAGGAGAGCAAGAAACGAGATGAAGCCTGTCCACATGTAAGATTAAAAAATTCATACAGGGAGCAAAAACTTGTTTTGATTACTTGAATGGCATTCTTCAAGTCTAGCCCTGGCAATGGGTGAATGAAGAAGTTGTTGAAACCCCCACAACTGAATTTAAAAAGTATACAAATGTTACCTGCCATTGACTAAAAAAATGTCGAATGAAATTAATAAGGAAGCAAATAATAAGAAAGACAATGTGTTGAAGATACATCATGTCGTCATACTAAATGCTAATAGGATTGCCATTTTAATTTTCAAACCAGTTTATACTTTGGTGCATAAGGAGCACTCTGAGAAATGTGGATGTATTCTTTTTTACAGATTGAAACTAAGAAGTCTTCTTTTCTTTTATTAAACTAATTTTCTCATATATAAAAAAAAACTTTTGTACATAACTGAGCTGTAAAATATAGTAATACATAATAACTGTTTGTGTAATTAATCATCTTTGTGTTGATCTAATGAATTTCATGTTTCCTTAATTTTAAAAATCGAAATGCTGAAATCTAATGCCTTCATTTGGAAATTCAAGGCTCTACATTGGCTGCCACAATACATGATTTTGAAGGCAATGACTACTCTTCGTTTTGTTTGGAGAAAATTTGAGAATGCTAGCTTTTGACAGCAATATAGAGACTGAAAAAGTTATATCAAATAAAACAGATCGTAATTTCCTATACCATAGTACTTAAGTTATTAAAAGTGAGGAAAATCTATGGCCTCAGAATCAGATCTGAGTTGGATTTTTTAATTCATCTAGATTTCTTTCCCCATGAAATAATCTTGGATTGGGGTAATCCTGAAGTGAGTGCACCTATAGCCAGTGGTTGACAGCATAAATGAATGAAAAGAAAGATTATTATTTTTTTAAGTTTGCAAAAAATACCAGAAAATATCACACAAGTGATTTCATGCTTTTATTTATAATTATTTTATTGGGGCTTACAATAAGAACAGGTGATGAGTTGACTCTTTTAATATGAATAAGATTTTTAGAGGATTTCCAGTATTTCAAAAAGAGGACAAGGAATGAAACTACTTATGAAATTTTATGGCGACGACTACATCATCTACCACCCAACAAAAAACATGAAGATAAAGACTGCTAAAACTAAGATGAATACAGTAAATTACTTTGTTTTTTGAGTTAGCAATTAAATGTCAACACTCATGTTGGTTTTTTTTCAAAGATAAAACTAGATAAATGTTCTTGAGTCATATTGATTTACCCTCATTTAAATGCTGGTGAAAAAAATAATGTTTTTTCATCCAGACCTACATCTGGGTTTGGAAGTGTTAATACAAAATACCATATGAAAAAATACAATTATACTCCTGCAAGTCATGTTTTATTTATTTCCAGATCAAATCTGAAAATGTTATATTATTACATTGCTAGAAAAGATCTATATCCACATTTTTATCAGTGAGCAATTATAAAGCTTAGCCATTAACCACTGAGTAAATTCAGACAATAAAACAAAAGGAGAAAAACTTTCCCTCAAACAGTAGTAAAAACTCCTCGATCTACATATTTACAGATCAAAATTTCATTCTTGAACATCAATTCTCACCTGACAAAGGTCTTTATGATGTGCACAGTCTTAAATGCAAATCAGACATTTTGTAAGCTAGTATTGATAAAGTTAAAATTATCTTGGATAAGATCAGAAATCTCAAATTCATTTTTTTTTGTGTGTGTAAAAGGATATAGTAAAAGAGTATTGTTGAAATTTTAAGTCTTCAGTTCTAGGAGTGTAACTTGACAAAAAAGTGCTTTCAATTTCATTTTGTTTCAGAATTAAGAGTGGGTGTAATAGATCTAGTACATAATACATGTACTATAAATTATGATCTCAATTTGGGCCTATGTAAGGTTGTTCAGCATGACTGTTCCCTCATATTCCTTTTTTTTTTAGTTGTGATAGCCTATTGTTTAAATCCTTTTTAAGTCCTACTCCTATTTTAGAAACTTGTGTTTCACTTTTTCTTGTTCAGTTGTTGGCAAAGGAGTTTCACTCCAATTTGCTTTATTTTCCTTGGGAGGAAACTAATATTGCAACTGTAAAATTTAAATCCGTCAAAATAATGTTTTTGATCTTTTATTTCGCTATGCTGGGTATAAATCTGGAGAAAAACACTTTCGCAGGCCTGTGTTTCATGTTCAGGTAGATACCATAAAAAGGTAAGTTTTAAGTCTGTTTTAGTTCTCTCTTTTCAGACGAAGTATCTACCCGTTAGTATACAAAACACAAATATTGTAACCAATAAAATTGAATTTAAAAAGTAAATTATATGTCTCATTCATCAGTTCCATAACAAAATGAACTGAGTCATCTCCCTTTAGGAAGCATCCAAGTGAATCACCTCAATTTACATGTTGATGCCGATATTAACTCCTGACAAATAAAACCTTCAAATTGCAGCATATCATGGCATGATTAAAGTTCATGCTGATCAGAGCCTTGCATGAATAGGTGTAAGAAACTTAAAATTAGACATATAGATCTAGATTTATTATAGGGGAGACCGGGGCAATAAGAAACTAACTTTTTGGTACTTTTAAGGAAATATCCATAATTACTATATTATAGTACATACATCTGTGAAATTTGTTTCTAAATTAAGAGAATTTATCCAGAAACATAATGATATATAATAACTATTAGTTTGTGTGATCAAAATTTATTTATGAATATTATTATAACATCACCCAAAAAATACGAACCGGGGCAATAAGAAATGGTGGGTTTTTTTCAGTGGGGCAATAGGAAAAGTCATGGTTATTGTGAACAAAAAGAGCAAATCCACTCCTCTGATTCCATTTCCTCAAGGTGAGTAGTCAGATCTATGCATGAATGATGAAACCATTGTGTGTACGTATAGATCTAGTATATAGAGATCCATGTTGGTCCACTTTCTTTCTTTTTTTTTTTTTTTTTGGAAAACGGTGTTTTGGATCTAGATCTAGATCTAGATCTTAACTTGGAATTATGTGGGCAAATCAGAGTACATTTACTTTTTAAAATTGTTCCCTTATTATTTATTGATAAAGGGGCGTTACTCAACTTGTCATACTCCATAGATCTTTCCATTCTTTCAATTATTATCAAATCATTTTTGGGTATTTCTCAAGCTCATCTTTTCAACTCTAACTTAGATTTAGACTTGGTCCACATTTTGTATGCCAGTCTTGTACAGTATTCCAGAGTGGCAATCCAATAAAAATTTAGAGATATCTAGATCTAGGTTAGATCTAGAGAGGTAGATTTCTTTTTACTAGCCTATTATTTTAGGTCATGAGGCCGAGGCTAAATCTTAATGTAGATCTAGACTAGGTTATCAAGGTCTAATATTTGTAGATTGAAGAGAAAGTGTAGATATATGCCTATTACATCTTTAAGCCTTGTGTCTATATCTATAACTTGCTGAGAAAGGAGTGACATCAGCTGAACTAAACAATAAGACAAACAAACATAACGGTAACGCACCCTTGCCTTGTGGACTGTAATGAACGACGTATCTCAATCTTTGGGTTCCCCTATTGCCTGGTCTCTTGTTGTAAGATTCCTATAATTCCTGAGTCCAAGCACAAGCACCTTCACTATGGTGCCATTTGATGAAGAACAACAAAAACAAAACTGAGGGAAAAAACTTAAGAACCAGGCCACATGGTCCTGGTTCTAAACACAGAGATTATTGTACACTTCAATAAGCGGGAATATCACAAGTTTTCGACAGTGTCTGCTGAATTCATCCGCTGTGGCGTGTTATTGATAGGGTCACGAACTTGTGTCAAGCAACGGTGCCATGTGTATTACTTTCGTTTTATCGAAGTTCGGTGTAAAAATAGTTAACACTCATTTAGCGTTGTTTTGGCACACACCATCCGCTAATCAGTACTCAGGAATTCTTTTCCTCTGTACTCTGACTCAGCGGAGGTGTACATCCTTCAGGCTGTGATGCGACTAACATTCTTCCTCAGCTACAGAGTCCATGCCCTATCTTCGGACTATGATTTTATAAGTAGACTGCTAGAGACCCGTGTCTAAAAAAAAGTAACACAAGCTCTTCTTACCAAATATTTTGCTACTTTCCTTCTATGGTAGATTTTAAGGGAAGATTTTCAACAATCAAAAAAATAAATGAAACAAAATCAAGTTTGACGGAAATTCATCAAACATTACAAATATAGTGGCTGTAATTTTGCGAGATAGTGTGCGTGGGAGGTGGTTGGAACAGCCAATGACGTCAAGGATCTAAAGCCCGCAGATGTTATCGACCGATGGTATTGGGGGTTTTTTGTTTTTGTTTTTTTTTCCCTAGCCCGTCGATGACTGTACAAAGTAGTTTGCAGGAGATTTCGAGTCATTCTGAAATATAATTTTTTTCACAAATTCGCTTTTTGCAATGAGTGAGGTTTGTTGAATTTTGTTCACTCTAACACTTTTCAAGAAACATTATATTAGAAAAAAATCTTCGCTGTGGCTGTTCCCGTTATAAAACAACACCCTACGTAAAGAGCGCTTTTTCACAACTCCAAAAGCAAGAGGACGCTGGGCACGGAAAGAGGTCGGCAATCGACTGACAGGCAGAGCGCTAGGGGTGAAAGGGAGGCAAATCTTGCATTC
>JAWDGP010006903.1:120000-175000 GCA_033675545.1 Elysia crispata
TGATATACCGTCGGTTGTTGCGATTGTTATGATGATTCCAACATTCTGTACCGGTCAGTAGGTTACTGGGCATCCGCGTTAGACAAATTTTGAAAAAAAGGTGATCAGGGTTATCCGTTGGTTGCCTCAAACTCTTTTGCTTGGTGAGATGTGGCAGCTACTTTAGCGATGCGTTTATCGAGCTCTCTGATTTAAGGCATCTTGACACCAATCTTGGTTGCTTGTGGAAGTGGCTCTCCCGGACCAACGTGTTTTTTTTTTTTTTTTTACATACTGGCACTGAAAATCGCCATGAGCTCCTTGGAAACATTCTAAGAAATCGCCCCAGCTTCGGCTCATAATCTGTTCGAGGACATATCTTTATACATGGAGATAATGGAATCGGTGTTTCTATAGAGTACGGTACATAAACATATACGATATGGAGATAGTCAAACTAAAGCTTTGTATCGGCTATATAATTTAGGCAGATAATTGAAGCAATGTTGCTATTAACTATAGATATGGAGATGATGAAACAGACGTTTTCTGTCAACTATAATTATGTGTAGATGATGGAACCAACGTTTTCTGTCGACTATAATTATGTGTAGATGATGGAACCGACGTTTTCTAGCGATAATATTGATGAAGATAATGGAACCTATGTTTTCTAGCGATTTTATTGATGAAGATAATGGAACCTATGTTTTCTAGCGATTTTATTGATGAAGATAATGGAACCTATGTTTTTCTATCAAGTATCGACCCAACCAAGCGTCATCAAAAGACCAATAGAGACATAGCACAAGGAGTAAGAAAAGATCTTTTTTTTTTTTTGTTCGACCGTTTATTTCTGATCCTGCAAGCTGACTCTAGAGATGAAATCTAAACTACTACCTCATTTGCTTATGATGTTTGGAAGGAAAAAATATCGGTACATTCATTACAGTCACTGCATTACCCGGTCCAATAGTATTGATAAACGTATATCGTGGCCTGTAGTATCTTGCATTATAATCTCAGGTAAACCCATAGCGGTTCGGGGCAGATTGAGCACGTTTTATGATTTCAGAAGGGATGTATGGGGGGTGCGATCATGTAACAAAAGTAGGATGACTTGGCTTTCCTTTTTTTATCGCTAAGAATAGATTGTACATTTTATATGCAAAAGAAAGCAGATTCTGTAAAAAGCATTGTAAAAACAAAACAAAACATTGTCTATCTATCTGAAGAATAGAGAAGACAATGCGTTAGAAAAAGAGAGAGAGAGAGAGAGAGAGAGAGAGAGAGAGAGAGAGAGAGAGAGAGAGAGAGAGAGAGAGAGAAAGAGGGGGGAGGGGGAGAGAAATGAATCAATATAAAACAAAGGGCCGAAAGAAAAAAAAGGACAGGAAAGGGAGGAAAATAGTGGCCGTAGAGCGAAAGAGCCAGATATAAAGAGGAGAAAAGTAACCGTCACTAGTGATTTTGGGTTTCAGAAGTACATAGTTGATCAAATCAAAATCGATCTAACTGCGGAAAATATCTTTAATTTAAGATAGAAAAAACGATGATGGTGCCGGATAATACATTTCAAGCTAGTAAAAGAGGGACAAAATCCTCAACCTTGGCAGCGGAATATTACCTGGGTACCCTGTATCTCCCACTATAAGTTAACAGGAAGTCACCACCCGCAAGACAACGAAGCGGTATTACTTTTAGTCCCTACCGAACGAGGAAAAAAAAGAAGATATCGAGATTTGCATTGTACTACCAGTCTGATTGTAGCGGCTTAATTTCAAATCGTAATTGATTCAAAACGAAGAAATTGAAGCTTATCCAAGTGTTGTGAAAAAAATTCTCTAAAATAGACTATTCCTCATTCAATTTTTTAAAATTGCATTGTAGCCGCAAATAACTATCGATATCAAACGTTCGATAATTTGACATGCAACTGGTTCGGCTTTTATTGTTTCATCATAAGAGAGCGACAACAAGGCCTTTCTAATTAGCGACACACACTCCTTTTTCGTCGACTGCCGAAATCTAATTTCTAGACTTGAACCTGCAGTCTAGATGTTAGATATATAGCTAGATCCAGATAAATTAGATTTAGATTAAATCTACTCTAGATCTAAATCTTGCATTATACAAACTTGTTGGCTTTGAATCGCTAGGCAGAATAAAAGCTTCAAACTCCCTAGTGATCTTTGATTCGTGCAGTCATATTTTCGATCAAGAAACAAGGCAAACTAAGTGATTAGTAAGGAATAAACATGGCCTCAAGGGGTGGTTATCGACCAGAAGGCTCAGATGGAAGTGATCATTGGCATAGAGAAAGCATCGCATGGCAGTACAAAATAAGGTAACAAAATTTATGGAGAACGGAATGCAAATAATCATCAGCACCGGTTTCTTCATTTTAACTGAGCCTATGATTTGCATTCTCACTAAGAATGATTAGCAGCAGCATTAGAGGTTTCCTGAGGTCAACTGTACCACATCAACATCAATTTTAGTTTCATAGTGTCAAAAAACCAATAGGGGCACCATCAGTATTTCTGTGTTATTGTGACTAGTGCCTGTTCTCACTGTGTTACTGTCTGCAATGCCTGCTCTCACACTTAACCAGGGAAAAGAATTTTTCATAAATTTAGGGAATTTGAACAGTCCATGTGATCCTCTGTGAATCCTGTCCTTGTACTAGATGGAAGCTTTTGTCCGTAACGCCATGAGGTTGAACTTATGTAAAATTTTACGGTAAAAGAAATAGGCCTAATGAAAATATAATTCTGTGACTAGTACGATATTTTTGCGTCATCGAGGACCAACCTGTGGGAAAGTATAAAACTGGGAGATATAGTATATCGATATTACGTTTTTTTTGGTAAATTTGCAGATATTGGCCCAACTCACGTTAGGCTTCATAATTGAATGTTTCTGGACGAATTCAAAACTTGTAGTTAAATGAGATTTTAAAGCAGCAAAAAAATGCTTATATCTTGAAAAGTATTTATTTGCGACGAATAAAACCTTCATATTTGTGTTCAGCATAAGAAATTCGTTTAGAATCTAAAGCGTGGGACGATAACTGCAATAATACCATTTTTTGTTATTATTTTTCTTATATTGAGATTTGTATAGTAGTTGAAACCTTCTAAGATATTGTTACCATTGAGTTGTTTACTTTAACGTACATTTGTCCGAAAAACTTCGTTCTCTCTATCTTCACACCCAGACGTCACCGTTTAAAATAAAGGATCATTCTTATTTCTTCATCTGACTAAACAGTTAGGTTTTTTTTTAGCCAAGACACATTATCTATAAGTCCGATGGGAAATCCTAAGTAGAGCTAGATTCTAGATCGAGATCTTATAATTGAAACTGGGCATTTCATGACATAAGACTGTAATTATAGTAGGTGATTTTCATTTAAAAGCAAATAATTATAAATCTAGATCTACATGTAGATCTAAATGTTATTTTGTAATTTTTCTATTTACACGGTCAGGTGGTGAAGCCCACTGAGAAATTTAAGACTATCGATATTGATCACATTCAGCTCAAAGTGTCTTAAGAAAAGATAAAGTGCTCAATATTTAAGCTAGAATATAGGCCTTTATGTAAACTCTGATGAGTAAACCTACATGGTGCCTCAGTTGAGCCAGTAAAACACATAAAACAGTAACATTTGGTGGACACAGCTGTAGATGGGTTACAGGTTATTCAACTTCTTAGTCTGAGCACAGAAAAAAATCATTTTTTTTTTAAATGCTCCACAATCATGGCTCTGTGTACAAGCAAATTTTGTTTAATTTCGTGAGAGAGGGGGTGGGGGGAATAGCAAGTTCTAATGCTTTCGCCTATGTCGCTCGCATTGACCGATTTAAAAAAAATTCAATAAAAAATTTTGTGTCCACTTCTCATCCCTGTTTAACATCAACGCCTGTTTCTTAATATTACCGATGACTATTTGAGTATTGCTATTCTCATCACCAGCACCACCAGCAGTTATCTGCTGAAATCTGTGCCTGACAGTTTTCTGATGTCAGCTGTGCCTTTACCATTAAGCACAAATAGGGCCCACTACTTTTCTGCCACCATTTTTATCTTAGCAAATAAGTTTATACACCTGAAATTCTACCCAGTAATGTTTGACTCTGGGATAACTATTAGTAAGCTGGCTTGGTGTGATAAGCTGGTGAGCATACTTTTGGCATTAAAAGGCTTAAATGTTCATTTGCTTGAGTTTTATTTCATTATTTTTCTTATTTAAACATCATGAGCTATAACTGTTTAAATTTGATATTTTTGAAAGCTGCATGGAAAAAACTTGCCAAGAGTCTTGAAATTTTTTGTTTGGGTCCTGAGAGAGTCCTGGATCAAGATGTGGAAACCCTGAAATGTGGGGCTTACTGTCAAGAGTTGAAGAGAGGTTTTTAAAATACTAATAAACCTAAATTAATAAAAACAAAAAAACGAAAAGAAGCAGGCCAACACTTAAAAGTGTTTCAATATAGATAAAGACCCAGGGATAATTTATTGTGAACATTTTCCACTTCTATGCCCAGGGTTTCAAGGCCTTGTTCTATTAAAGAAGTACAGGCAGAGTCCTTTTTTTCCCCCCATCTAACTTTTCAAGGGACTAGTGAGAACCTTGAACAACCCATGAATCACACACACACACATTCCTCGTTCCTTCCCTCTTTTTTCTCGGCCCTTCTCTCTCTCCCAAAACACACATGCACACTCTATTTTTTAACCAGGCCAATATCCTTGGTTAAAAAAAGTTTCCTTCATTGCATCTTCAAAAATTGTCTCAACGAACATTTCAGTACACAAAAATGGTATTCCTCATTCCTAAATTTTTATTTCGCCATACAATACAGTGGAGCATGATTGCGTCAAACACTGATCTTGGAGCATAATTACGTAAACACTGATCTTGGTGCATGATTACGTCAAACACTGATCTTGGAGCATGTTTATGTAAAGCACTGATCACTCACCACAAGTAATTCCTTCAACTTGTCTGTATTCCTGTGCTGAATCTCCTTTTTTTCCTTATAACTTTCACCTTTTTGTCAAATCGGTTGAGAGTTATACACGCACTCATCAAACAATCTGCCTTCAACCATAAAAAAATATTAGTTAACTTAAAAAAATTTCTTTCATCTCAGTGGCAGTACTAACAGTCAGTTTTGAAAGTGTATCAAAAACACATGTTTTTGTCACAGTCTGCCCCTCAGTCTCTCCAGTTTGTCAACCAAGGCCAAAGTTCTAATCCCTGATCGCAAACCAGAGTGGCACACTTCTCCCCTCCCACATTACTTTAGCCTTGTCCACTGCATCTAGTGCCAGTTGTCTATCACTATCAGTGCCTGCCAGGTCTACCTGTTGCTTAAGACTTCACAAGGACAGATTGTTAACAAATTTGCTTGTCCCACCAGTACAAGGTATAATAACAGGTAAACCTGTCTTCCCATTTCTTATTCAAACACTCAGTATATGATTGCAAAGATCAAAAGTTAAAAACAAAAGCTGTCAACTATTATGGGGCTTAGGAGGACATCCATATGGATCGTTTGGATCATCAGATTGCTCAGTAGGTAGAACGATGGACTGATATTTGGAAGTTTGAATTCATTCCTTTAGAGGGTTAAGAGGGTCTATCTTGATTTCATTTATATCGCCCCTGTCTCCCTATAAGTTAATTAGGGAACAAGTTATGGTTGATCATAGTATCATACATGTATTTCACTTGATCTTAGACCAGACTAAGATCTGGGAAAGATCTGGGCAAGGAAAAGTAAGGGGAGGAGAATAACTGGTGGAGAAGATTTACTGGGGTGGAAAGCAATGACGAGAAAAAAGAAAAAAAAGATGAAGTAGAAATTGAATATCATGTGGAGGAGAATGATTTTCTTGTGGTGAAGATATACTGACAAAGTAGGTGATATACTGACAAAGTAGGAGATATACTGACAAAGTAGGAGATATACTGACAAAGTAGGAGATATACTGACAAAGTAGGAGATATACTGACAAAGTAGGTGAGTACCAAAGCCAGGGTGAGGAATTGCGGGAAGAAGGAATTTGGCAAATCTTTCTGAAGATATTTTCAGGATAGGAAAAGATGTTTAAAAAATATTAAATGCTTAAACAAAAATAAATGAAAACAAAATATCATTTTCATTTTCTTTCTTTCTTTTGTTTTTATACATGCTCATATGTTACGTAATGCATGCAGGCCTTTGTATCTGTGATTTCAATGACTGCCGCAAATAAGGGAAGTAAATTGATATTGCTTGATAAAGACATGGTTATTGCCCTTGAATGTTCAATTATTACAATTTCTCAAACAAATTGAAGTATCTTTGTTCAACTTATTTCATATTTCAGGAATGATGACAATCCTGCAGTTAGAATAGTATTGGGATGGAAAAATAGTTCTCAATACAAGTTACAACCAACTTTTACTGTATTTTTTGATTTAGATAGTGAAGCTTAAGCCCTGAAAGTATTTTATGATGATCAAGATTCAAACTTCCACCTTTTTGCAGCTCCATCAATAAAGGACGACTGCGGTTTTCCTTGTTCCTGGAAATTTTGCTGGGGCTCCTCATGCTGTTCCGTCTGCTGCCTGGCATCACTGGAATGTTTGGCCTCACTGTGGTTAGTCTGCGTCGCCTGGATCTGCCCCATCCTCGACCCTGGGAATATGCTTGGCTTGTGAGTCTTGTGGTGGCTATCATTGGCTGGCGGTCTACACCACAGAATAACTCCTTCTTGCTGCGGCAGTTTATTCTGGGAACTGTGGTCTTTGGTATTGCTCCTATCCTGTTTGGATTCTTTGATCTAAGGAAAGACATTGTAGCATATGTTCAGGACAGAAATTTCACTTATGAAATGTTTGGATACCCTGCAGTGTTGCTGTGGAGTGCCTTCATGGTTGTCTGTCTTCAGATTCACGTTTTTTCTCTTTATTTTAGTTCAGTTTTGCTTCATGCTTGGAAACCCAGGGGCCCTAACAAACAGAAATCAAGATAGTGTTTTTGTTTCATAGACCTTTGTTTCAAAGTAACAAATTGAATAGATCTATTATCAAACCCTGTTGTCGATAAACTTGAAAATAAAATTATTAAGTAGCAAATGCATGACAACCTTCTCCATGTGTTCTTTAGCATTTAGTCATGAAATTTTCCCCTTGTTTTCAACACACATTTGTCTGATGAAATTCTCCTTCAAAACAGTGTTTTTAGATGTGTGCTTTTGATTTTCCTTCTTATGTTTTCTTTTGCCTCATTCCCGTTTAGGAAATGCATGCATTTGTTGATAGTAGTTAATTATACAGATATAAATATATTTTGTTTTAATATTTTTTCTCTCCTTATTAGAATCTGATTTTTTTTCAAATTTCAAAACCTATTGCAAATTTAATTATACTTGTAGGCCTGATTGAAGTGAGCACATACATTTTTTTTTTATCCACATTCTGGAGGAGAAAGAATTTTTTTTTTTCAAATAGCATTTATTTGAATAAGAGTTCTCATTATTTACTTTGATCTGATCTATTTTATTTGATATAATATATGTCATAAAAGCAAACAAGATTTTGGGAAAACTCTCAGTGCAATTTTAAGTTTGTGTATTATTTTTTTGTGGTTGTTGTTTGTTGTGTGTATGCCGCAATGAAAAGAAAGTTTGTCAAGATCTATTATTCTGCATATCAACAGGATAAAGCAAAACAGGGAACATTCAATGGTATAAAAACCTGTGGAGAAGAGTCTGCAACTGGCTCTTTTATTTTTCTTCTATTGCTTTTTTTTTTTAAATTATATCCAGCTTTAATTTACTTAAGCTAAAGAAAGATGATGTTGCGCTGACATTACTAGGGACAAAGAAAACAGACATACATGTACTAATTTTTCTTAAGAAAGAACTAAAATCCATTATCTCTCTTGCTCTTTCTAATATAATCTAATACACATTTACACACAAGCATACTTTAATTGATGTGTTTCTAACTATACACTAATTTTCACAATGGTGCTGGTAAATACACAGTTAATTTTCTGTCTCATCTCTGTATTCAGTGGACCTTTACCTGCTCACCAACTGCCCTTACTTGTGTGGCTGTGTAAATGTAGAAGTGCATTTTTCTTGTTGTAATTCTGATAATCATAAGTTCTAGTACAAATGAAATGGGTCACGCAATAGTGAGTGATTAACTAGTAAGCATAACAATATTCTTAATTTGATAAATTATAATTACAGGAAAACATAGGATTTTATTTTTTTTTTGTAAACAAAAACCCATTTTTTTTAAACATTGAGTTAAACCAATGATATAGAGAATATGTTTTAAATGTTTCAAATTTTCTTAATGATATGCAAGTGCATAACAATTATGATAAACTTAGGCATGTAAATGGCTTAAATGCATGCAGAGTAAACAATTTATTTCTATGTGGATAAAATTGTATACCTTTGCAACACAGTATGACAAAGGAAAAAGTTGAAGCTTTGAAAATGTATAGCAGTGAAGACTAGACATTGTATTTCTACCCTGATCTGCTCAGTCTTTGAAAGCTTTAAGCTTAAGATTGCGTGCTTGGTGCTTAATGTAGCTGGAACTAAGTAGCCTACTGCAAAATAATGCAGATTAAAAAAAATGAATGAAAGGAAAGAGTCATAAATCTTTACATTTGAATTATGCTTTTACAAACATATACTCTGTACTACAGTGGCTAACCATAATCTTGATCTTTTTTGTTCATACTAACTAACTCTGTTGTTCTGGTTTACAAGTACAGTCGAGTCCAAATAATTTGAATCCGGATTGTTCGAATTCTTGGATATTTCTAGGTCATTTAATTTTACCGAATATTTCTCTCATATTAAAAAATATCGGTTCTTTCTAATTTTGAAATAAGGATCCGGTTAATTCTAAGCGATATTGGCGTGATTTTTTTATTCTGACACAGTGAAAGCACTTTTCCTGGCTATGCTCAGTGCAGCAAGCATTTCTGGTCTGTGTGTGTGCCCATCTACGTTACAGGCAAGAGTCTGCAATAAGGCTACGAGAGGGAAAGGGGTTATTAGGCCCAGGGACTAGGTGACCTATCGTAGTTGCCCACACCTCATCCCCCTTCCCCTTGCACACACTTGTACGATATTCCTGCTCTATCATCCACATTTTTTTACCCTCTTTCTCTTCATCCACATTTTTTTAGTTTTACTCTCTTTCTCTATATATTCTGATATTTCAAAGTCCTTTTTTTATCCCAATGACTTTGAAATAACTGGACTCGACTGTATGATTTTAATCAGTTACTTAAAAACTTTTAAACACAAAAAGTACATGACTATTGAGAGGGTTACCACACAATTTCTTTCAGTTTTGTACATGCTATTTTAAATCATTTGATTCATACTTTTTTTTTTTATAAAGTTGTCTTTAATGAGTTTCCATTGAATCTAGATGCCATTGAAGAAGAATGACAGTTTGTAAAAGCTGATTTAATAAGGGCAGCTCATATTGAGATAGGCTTTTTCTCCTGAAGGCTCCTCCACAGTGCAGCATAGTTGGTACAGTCCATGATTTTTTCCTCTTGATTCATATATTGAACTCCTTGATTGCTGCACTTACCAGCATCAATGCAAGGGGTGTCAACTTTTCTCTAATAAAAGTTGAGTGGAGTACAACGTACTAGGATGGCAAGATAAGTTTGGAAGATTTTGAAGTCCTCTTCACTTAGTCTTAGTATTGTACTGAAATTACTTTGTAAGTTGATAAAAACAACTGAAAGTAGTAAGAGAATATAAATATTTGCAAGTTCCTAATGGTAGCTGAGATGACGGTTCAAGTCAACTTTTGCTTGATAAGGGCAAACTAATGACATCTCATACTTGACGCACACATATTTTTGGTTTATTTGTTCTAGTCTTTTATGTGTATACACATTACACATATTGACTTTCCTGCTGGCCACTTTTGCCTTTCCTCTGTGTCAACGTTGATTAGGTTGTGATCCTAACTGAAGCCTTGGTTGCTGCAGCTTCAACCCTATCATACTAAGAATGTAGTTTTTTTTTTTTTTTTGTGAAATACTGCTACCCATGCTTTCCTACCACAATTCGGTGCATTATCAACATGATTATTAAAAAAAATGTCCTCTAAATTTAAGGTGCTTTTGTTTTGTTTTTTTATGTATGCAGTATACTATGTTATTGGTATGTGTCCGATTTCAAAATAGAGACATATGATACATGTATTTCTCTATAATTTATAGTGTATTAAAAAATATCTAAAAGATACATGTTGTTGATACTTACAAACTTTTCTTGGCTCACTATGAAGGTTTAACAATTATTAGTGTGATTTGATGATGTGATGTCACCCTTAGAGCCACAGATTTCTGATCTGACCTTCAAGTATCAATTATATATTCAGGTAGAGATGCAGGCACTAAAGAGCTACAGTGGAAACCTCATAATTCAAATTGCATAAGAATGAATTAAAACTTTGAACTGAGAGGATTTGATTAACAAAAAAGGTGCATAACTGAACCTACAACCAACTCATTGAATGAGTGTGTTCTATGTGTGCATCGAGCAGCTGTCCCTTTATGCTGCTATCAGTATCAGTTTACTTCATGTACATGTACTGGCCCTTCTCAGTGCGTCAGCTCCCTCCTACACCTATGGCAGTGATAAGCATTGCTTGCTGCTTGAGAGACACATGTAGTACTTTTGCAGTGCCTTATGGGGTGGTATAGACTTCAAAGTAAGAGAATTGTACCAGAAAGACTTTGAAATATTAGTCAGATTCTAAGAAAGCCAAAGAGAAAAAAATAACTTATCCTCTCGCCAATTCGATTGATGAGAAATTCGAATAATCAGACCGCGAGGTTTCCAAATCAAGGCTGGTCTTCATTAACTTTGTAAAATCCCAATCTATCTATGGTTTCTTTTTTAAATCCTCTTTATCAATATCATGGTGAGTACAGTTATCATGTATAAATTGCCTACATATTTGAAGCAGTTTTTTCTTGTACCTTAATAGTCTTATAATGAACATTTAGAAGGATCTTTCAGTCGTTTGAGATAGTACAAAATGGGCTGTTTTCTAGTATGGCCCTGAGTAATTAAAAATAAAAATTCTTTGCTCCCTCCTCCACCCCTGCTTCCCCCTCCAAACTCTCTCTTTCTACCTAGTATTTATATCTTTCTCTCACTTTTTTCTTTTTCCATTCATTTTTTTTCTGTGGCGTGATAAAAACCATCAAAGGAAGGTAATGAGATTGTTGTACATGTTTTTGCTTATTCAGTTCCAATTTCCTTTTCAGGGAGACTTGTACAATAAAGTCACATTATTGTTTCAAATAGAGATGCTATTTATATGAAGTATTTAAAACTATTAAAAAAAACTCAGCAAACATGAATATAGTAATGACAGACTTAAGTTACAGTTAGCAAGTTATAATATTGTTGTAGCTTTAATTGTTGAGCTCCCAATAAATAACTTGAAAATTAACTTTTCTGCCTTGAAATAAAGATTGAAAATTGAATAAGGTACCTGTACATTATGGTAATGACATTTGTGTATTTTTAAAAATTAAATTATACCAATTTCCCTTTCTATTGCTGTGAGTCATACAGTAGCATAGCATGTGCTTATGTTTCAAACAGAAACAAAACTTTAATAAAAAATATTACAATGTATGTCAAGTTTGTGCCGTCTAGATTTGAAGATATGTACAGTACTTCATTTCCCACTATATTTTTTGATGGAGTGACTATTTCTCGTAACCTTCAAAGCTACTACAAGGCAACAATTTCTGCTAATTTAGTTTTTCCCTGCTGTCCATCTTCTTAAGCCAGTAAGGGAAATGGTTTGTCTTCCTGTATTTCTTAACATAGAGTACTTTTATTTTGTACATGTACCTCTTTAGGTACAAATACATGTATTTCAGTCTTTAGCCCTCAACAGCCTCTCAACCATGAAGGGCCATTCACTCACCCCTTTCTGTAAAATTGATTTTATGCCCTCTAACCCATCCTGCCTTTTTTTTTTTTAATTGAAAACAAATTTCTTACAAACAAGAATAAATCACTTTTCTTTCTCTCAATTTGTCTCCCTTCATCCCCCTCTTCTCTCTCTCTCTCTCTCTCTCTCTCTCTCTCTCTCTCTCTCTCTCTCTCTCTCTCTCTCTCTCTCTCTCTCTCTCTCTCACTCGTTGCTTCCTGTTGTCACACTGAGAGAGCAGTGAGGATTTCTCTGTTGCTGTTTCGAGCCACGACACTGTTTAGCTGTCCAAGGTGGTTGAGTCACATTCACCTCTCTATTCTTCCTGGTGGTGGCTCGATTAATATGAAAGAAAAACGTGAAAGTTCGGAGCCAAACAGCCAATGAAGCATTCACGCCCCGACCATGTGAGCCGCTGTCACTTGTCCCTGTCGGTGGTGAGTGGGTTGTCCACCACCGCCTGATGGATCATGACGAAGAGTGGAGAGTACGTGAGGAAGTCCAAAAGGTCCATGGAGGATAAGTGACCAAGCTTGTCCTTGACCTGCTCCTCGTGGCGTCGGGTCACGCCCCCTGACCTCAGCTCTATAATGAGCTGGTCCAAGGAAATTCGCTTGTAGCCAGGCTCCACGCAGATGTCCCACAGGTTCTGAGAAGAGATGGGGAAGGGTAAAAGGTGATGAAGTAATCTCAAATAGATTTTTATTGGACTTTCATCGTGCAACCCCAAAATCAAAGCTGATAGTGAATGTGCAAGGCTATTTTTGTTTACTTTTACATATTGAAGACCTTATCATCTTAAGTAAGTTGGGTCAATGCAGCATAGATATCTATAGAAAGAGTGTTCAGGTAGCTGAATTAATGGACATGTCTTGTTACACAGCATGTCAAACTGACCACATAATTTTTATGGAGAAGACAAAGAACTTTCTTGGTGAGAGCAATTTTATATGCTGCAGACGGTTGGTAAAAGGTACTTTTTAAAGTCCTGCTCCATTTTAGTCTCTGCCAGCCTTAAAGGGCTTTTCTGTTTAAATGCGGTTGAAAAAGAGATAAAACATGAAACTAGCTGTCCTCATGTCCGACACACTTTAGTATACCCTTAGTTTGACGGCTGCTAACTATTGCATAACGGAGCACATTCGCAAACGCTTAAATAAAATTGGGAATCATTCAGTTACAGTCCAACAATATTTTGAATCCGAATCTTTGATCAATTCAAACTCAAAGTCAAATCACTTGACCTTTCTTCTGAACGGAATGATAATTACATGTGTAAATATAACAGTTGATGAAATTGGCATGAAGAATTGAAAACGTATCCAAACACCAAACACTATAGGTCTCCCTGAGATTGATTGATAAGCTCAGCTGTTACATAAGACTCTGTGCAATGACCCAAATTTACCTTGCAAAGAAATGTTTTCATCTCAAGGGTTTTGAAATCCATTTCCCTGATCATCAGTTTCATCCAAGAGCTAAACAAAAGTTTGGAAAAGGAACATTTCAGCAACCAAGAAATAATGTTTCATGAAATGGATCAATCATATTGCAAACCTTACACTTGCAAGAAATACTCCTTACTTTTGATTTTACAATCATATTGCAAACCTTACACTTGCAAAAAATACTCCCTTACTTTTGATTTTACAATCATATTGCAAACCTTACACTTGCAAGAAATACTCCTTACTTTTGATTTTACAATCATATTGCAAACCTTACACTTGCAAGAAATACTCCTTACTTTTGATTTTACAATCATATTGCAAACCTTACACTTGCAAGAAATACTCCTTACTTTTGATTTTACAATCATATTGCAAACCTTACACTTGCAAGAAATACTCTTTACTTTTGATTTTACAATCATATTGCAAACCTTACACTTGCAAGAAATACTCCTTACTTTTGATTTTACAATCATATTGCAAACATTACACTTGCAAGAAATACTCCTTACTTTTGATTTTACAATCATATTGCAAACCTTACACTTGCAAGAAATACTCCTTACTTTTGATTTTACAATCATATTGCAAACCTTACACTTGCAAAAAATACTCCTTACTTTTAATTTTACAATCATATTGCAAACCTTACACTTGCAAGAAATACTCCCTTACTTTTGATTTTACAATCGAGTTCACTCATCCACTTAAATGTTTTAATTAAATCAGCTGCACCTTCCTAATATTAAAAACAAGCAATTAAATTGAAATCTTGAATCATTCTTATTCAAAATGCATACTTTGTAACTTATTACGTTCAACACAATATAATATTTAGTAACCTAGCATATACAATTAGCATACCCATAACATTTCCATTCGAATGTGCTATGATTAGCATATTTATACACTGTAGTAAAACTAGTATGTAATAGGCTTTTGATTTCAGTATTTGGGTGCATCATTACACTCTTAATACCGGAACATGTGCATCTTTAATCTTCGTCTTACGGGCGAGGAGGACCAGCGAGGGGCGTGTAAGACCGGAAAGATGGGTACAATTAGAATGGGCTTTCTTATACTATAGTTAATACATGTATTCATATACACTGTAGATCCAAGTTTATTTTCATCTTATTTTTTACCTTTGGAAATTACTTTGTTATTTTGTACCAGGTATCAATGATTTAGATATCATGCTTGTACTTGTAGTAAAGCATTTGAACCAACTCTTTCTAAATGAGACCATAACTTTGTAGAAGACACCGTCTCCTGGAGAGCCTGGTAAAGACTATCGCTTACTCCAGGGCTGAGATCCGATGAGAGAGAGCAGCGAGCACGGAGAACAACTTGAGGTCGGCTCCGTCTGAGATTTTGTAACCAGTCAGCTCAATAATCTGAAACAATAAGAAACGTGTAATATGCATCTATACATATTGGCAATGAGAGAAAATCTTCGAAAAGCAGATACAGGCAGAAAGAAAACATATCAGTGCTACAGTGTACCACCATTCCTGCTTTTATCTCAACACACATTTACTTTAATTATATGTCCCATTCTTCCACCAGCGTCAGATGCTTCTTTCTTGCAATCTCAAAACCGTGTAAACGTATCTTTCTTCTTTGCAGCGATGACCTGCTACATACAATTCCTACTTATTTCAACTTGAACAAGACATGAACTATTGTGTCTGTTGCTGGTACACGTATATTTTTTTCTAGCTCATGCAGGGTCGAGACGCAATCACCCAGTGTATGAGGGAAATTTCGATAATGTCGCAACCATTCAGTGTATGAGGGAAATGTCGATAATGTGGCAATCATCCAGTGTAGGAGGAAATGTCGATAATGTGACAATCATCCAGTGTGTGGGGGAAATGTCGATAATGTGGCAATCATCCAGTGTATGGGGGAAATGTCGATAATGTGACAATCATCCAGTATATTGGGGAAATGTCGATAATGTGACAATCATCCAGTGTATGGGGGAAATGTCAATCTGTGCATGGGGGAAATGTCGATAATGTGACAATCATCCAGTGTATTGGGGAAATGTCGATAATGTGACAATCATCCAGTGTATGGGGGGAAATGTCGATAATGTGACAATCATTCAGCGCATGGGGGAAATGTCGATAATGTGACAATCATCCAGTGTATTGGGGAAATGTCGATAATGAGACAATCATCCAGTGTATGGGGGAAATGTTGATAATGTGACAATCATTCAGCGCAATGGGGAAATGTCGATAATGTGACAATCATCCAGTGTATTGGGGAATTGTCGATAATGAGACAATCATCCAGTGTATTGGGGAAATGTCGATAATGAGACAATCATCCAGTGTATGGGGGAAATGTCGATAATGAGACAATCATCCAGTGTATGGGGGAAATGTCGATAATGTGACAATCATCCAGTGTATGGGGGAAATGTCGATAATGAGACAATCATCCAGTGTATGGGGGAAATGTCGATAATGTGACAATCATCCAGTGTATGGGGGAAATGTCGATAAATTGACAGTCCCACAATGCGTGGGGAATGTAGTTAATTAGGAAGGTGATGCCCAATGCCATACCAGTTCTCATCGTCTGCTCATATTTAAGATAACTTTAGTCGAGCTGACAGCGAACTTGCTGGAGAAGACCACACTCTGTTCTGGCACGTCAAGCGAGTGAACCTATTGCCTGCATCTTCTCTAATTAACTTTAGATTTTTATTGACTACCGGTACACATGTTTTTTAAAGGTCAAACACAACACATTTCAAAGATTTTTAGCCTAACAAACAATACTAAACACTTGTAGAAAACTACATTTATATTATGTGTGTTTTAGGAACATTCGGAAATTCATGAGAAAGAATAGCGCCTATTAACCTGGTAATTGATTTTTTCAACGTCCACGTACTAAGTCTACATTACACCGAAAGTGATCTTTGTAATATCTAAAATTGATTATAGTGTTTTAAAGCGATATGATGAATTTTCCCACAATCTTCACTTTAAGCAGGTATTGCACTCTCTGCTTCCAAGCAATTTCATATAAAATTTTAGGCTAAAATTAAAATGAATGAATGGCGAGCGGTTTTGTGTAGCACTTGACGACTGAAGTGCTCAAAACGTTTTCATATAGCTCGCCACCATCAGCACAATCTCAAACTAACACAAGTGCTGTGCGCAGGTTTGAGTCCCTCTGTGAGGCGGAAAAGATCTACTGATACTCCTTTCTTCACCCAAGTGAAGTGAGAAAATACTTATGTCTAGAACCTTTTAAAACGATTCAGCGTCGCACCTGGTCCAGCCAGGATTCGAACTTCTAACCTACTAGTCCCGATTCCTGATTGTCTACCAGTACCATAAAACCATAAGTCATAACGCCACTTATAGATCTGTTAAAACTTTTATTATTACTTACACGATAGAGGTACTCCTCTTCCTCCCCCGTGAGTCTGTTGTTAACTCCCCTTAGAGCTATGGCGGTGTCCTCAGCATTCAACCAGCCACGGTTCATATCATCAACCTGAAACATTTTCAAAGGTTGTTAGAGGAAACACTCACACTGAATGCTTTCTTTCCTTTCTCTGCCTCTCTTTGTCTCTGTGTCTCTGTGTCTCTGTGTCTCTGTCTCTGTCTCTGTCTCTCTCTCTCTCTCTCTCTCTCTCTCTCTCTCTCTCTCTCTCTCTCTCGCCCCCCTCTCTCTCTATGTCTGCATCTATATCTTTCTCTCTTTAAATATGCATGTCTTCCAAGATGTTTTTAATAGCAGAGCACTTGGTCTCCTTAGCTTTTCCTCTTTGTCGATTTTTGTCTACTATGTTTTTTTTTCTATCTCTTTTGCTTAATAATTAATTACTCAGGAATTTTTGCAGAGAGAAATATACACAAGCCGTGAAAGGACATACTTCACGTGTTACAATCAGTTGTGATAAAAAACAAATTTGTTTATGGAAGTTTTAATAATAATAATAATAATAATAATAATAATAATAATAATAATAATAATAATAATAATAATAATAATAATAATAATAATAATAATAATAATAATAATAATAATAATAATAATAATAATAATAATAATAATAATAATAATAATAATAATCATGAAAATAATGATGATGAAAATACTTCTGTTGCTGTTGCTGTTGCTGCTGCTGCTGCTGCTGCTGCTACTACTACTACTACTACTACTACTACTACTACTACTACTACTACTACTACTACTACTACTACTACTACTACTACTACTACTACTATTGGCAGCAGAAGTTGTTGCTGTTGTTGGCGGTGGTGGTGAAGTTGTAACAACGTCAGCCATGTGAACGTGACCCCAGCCACAACAACAAATAAATAACACCAATCCTCTCAAAAAAAAAATAAACAAAAAAACAAAAGAACAAAACCAACAGCGATGAAATCTCCCAGAAAACTTTCAAGGACCGTTTACTTACAGCTTGAAAAGCATGCTGGTACATTTCAAGACTTCCAATCGGGAAGATACAATATTTTGCCAAGAAGTCATCTGAGGAACAAAAACACAATATTGATGCTTTTAAAATCAGTTATGAAATAGTCACGATTCGTATAAATGAATGAGATAAAGACAACAAAAAACTCATCACAGAACGAGCGCAATAACACGATGACGGCGTCAACATTAACGTTTTGACAATATTGACATCATTCTCAACAATTTGATAATTATGGATACGTGAAATCATGTACAATTTAAGCAAGGCTTTAAAAATAACGGATGCTTGAGTTGAAAGATGGAAAAACGAAAAGCAGCAGCTACATATAGCAGCTAATATGTAGGACCTTCCTCGATGCCATATAGCACTAGATTAGATGTGTGACCTGAAAGAAGGTGTTTACAGAGAGCACTAGTCTTGTTAAGTTATAGGAAGATTTAATTCTTTCTTTCTTCGTTTTGCGATAACTTTTTTTTTTTAATTTAATGGAAGTGAAAAGTTATTCATGAATTTAGATTTTTTAACTTCCTTTCTAAATCAGGTTTTCTAAGGAAAGGGCGAGCCCCGGAGGGTTGCAACGTTCTTTAGTGAATAATAACACCACATTCTCAATAGAGTGAATAATAACACCACATTCTCAATAGAGTATCAGAGATTACTTTCTTAAAGAAAAGTAAAGAGAAAAAAAATTCAAATCCTGAATAGGAGCCTTATTAATGCAGTAAACTAAAAGTGTAATAAAATCGATTTAAGGCTCTCATGTTATGCCGCTACTTTTAGAACGACTAAACACTGATGATTAGAATGTTCACCCAGAAGTTATATTGTATACACTTTACTGCGCTGCTAAACTCTAATCCACCCTTTATAATATTGTCAACAGAGTCTTGGGCATCAAAATTCATGGAATAAATAATTGCTGTGAAACAGTAAGCCCGTTAAGATAATGAAGTGTTAGGCCCTGAATGGAAATCTTGCTTACTAATGTTAAATACACATAAAAAATAAAATACAAACTAGTTTTAACCCCTACTGAATCAACATAACGATGTGAAGAAAAAAAAAACAAACAAAAAACAGCCTGCACAAAATCGAATGTTTTTATTAAACGATTCCCGATTGATAGCTTAGAAAATGAACGAAAAGTTTTTTTCCGTTCAAGACAAAACATGGACCTGTGAGTTATCCCGAGATAAGCTAGTTTCATCCACACTGTCTACTATTTTTATAATTTTTTTGACACGCACAGTTCCTTCTCCGTCATGAAATGATGTGTCTTATTTCCACATTTTGCTTCCCCAATCCCCTCCTTCCTTCCTTCTTCAAGTTATTACCTTTATATCTGAACCATAAGGAAACAGAGAGAAAGAGAGAGAGAGAGAGAGAGAGAGAGAGAGAGAGAGAGAGAGAGAGAGAGAGAGAGAGAGAGAGAGAGAGAGAGAGAGAGAGAGAGAGAGAGAGAGAGAGGAAAAGAGGGACAGAGAGAGAGAGAGAGAGAGAGAGAGAGAGAGAGAGAGAGAGAGAGAGAGAGAGAGAGAGAGAGAGAGAGAGAGAGAGAGAGAGAGAGAGAGAGAGAGAGAGAGAGAGAGAGAGAAGAACATGCAAACTTTACTTTCTGGACTGATTCACACTAATTTTTTTTTTGATTGTGTGAAAGAGGACTCGGGTGATTACCACACCACTTTTACTCTAATTTTGATTTTAAGACTAAAATAAGGCAGCTGGAAATTATACAGATTGTCCACTGTCACAGGTTAAACTAGGAGCAAATATGACAGCATCTTAATCTCCTTCCTCACACCTCACCAGGTATGAAGTTTTCGTAGCAGTCTATAGAGACAATCTAAATTTGGACACAGTAAGATCATGGTTCCTGAAATGAACTGTAAAACTTGCTGAGAAAAAAAAATATATATATGTATATATATATATATATATATATATATATATATATATATATATATATATACACACACACACACACACATATACATATAAAATATTTTAAAAGAGAATCCTGATGCTGATATGCATTGGTTGAAAGATTGTATTTCTGCTGGCAGCACCAAACTCTACATTGCTCTCTACTGCAACATTAAGATTGGATCTGTAGACTAAACAGCAATGATAAAGGGGGATGAGGTGCCCTAAGTGATTACTAGATCTTTCTTTTTTTATGTTTTGGCAGACATGAAAGGCGTTTGAATTTAAAGTAACGCTTTCTTCTTTTCTCCACCTGCTGCTGTATTTCTCCTTTCCTTGTTCCCTGTCCTCCTCCCCCCCTCCTCCCTTCATCTTTCGCCTTCCATCTTTTTGTCTTGTCCTCTTTGATTTCCTCATTTCCTCACCTTGTGTGACTCCATATTATATTTTTTTAATTACTTCTGTTTCACACATTCCTCAATGTAGATCAAAAGTCCGCTCAAAAGATTAGGACAGTGCGATTACTCTCAGTTCACACCCAATTCAAGAAGGCCCACTATTTGAATTTCCTGTGTTTTTACAAGATTAAGCCCACTTTTAACTCGACCTTTTGTTTAGCCTGTAGTGTATGGAATTGCCTGGTCTTTATTAAAGTAAACCTAAATGGAACTCGACGCATAAGACCATGGTTATGTTTTTACACATAAAATGAAAATGAACTTCTTTTTTTCTTTTGGTTTAATCTGATTTCTTTTCCGATTCAGCTTCAATAGGCTCCCAAACCAAATTATTTCCTCCACGGGCATGCGTTACTCACAATCTTCAAAGGCTGGGCCCGAGTCAGAACTAGCACTAGATGTCTCTCGCGCCAGCGGTCGTCTGGCCTTGAGCTTCCCGTAGATGATCTGCTGCCGTCTGCGCCTCTGCTCAGCCAATTGGAGACGTCTGCGCTCCTCCTCTAATGCTGGATCCACCTGACAGACGAGAATCCAAATTGTTACCGGTACAATAGAGAAGAGCAGTTAATTGACTTAAATGAAGATAAAGAAAGTGATGATTGGCTGCAAAATTATTTGATAGTTGAACTTTTGTTAACTAATGTACAAAGTGTGCTAATTAGGTACCTCAGTAAAGGTCACATTAAAAGGCATTTTACACTTGTTGCACATTTCAGAAGCAATGATGGAAAAGCAAACAGGAAAAGGTGAATCAACTCTTGAGGAGCTTGTGTCTGTGACCTAACATTATAAGATCATGACCTTGACCTTCACCTTTCTGGGACCTCTTCTAGGAGTGCCTATATTTGGGTCTAGGCTGAGGGCGTGCTTGATGCGCTGCTTTCGCCTATGCTGGTTGCTGAGGTCAATGGAGGGGAGATCTGGCGCAAGCGCAGACACACCGGAAATATCAGACATCACTGGGGAAAAAAAGGGTGTTTTAATTGTAATCATTGCTTTTTACACAGTTCACCATAAAGCATTAGAAACAAGCGGCAGGTCCAACATTATTGCGCCATAGAGATCGTATCCAACACGGACGCGCTAACTTGAGCATTCATTAAGAGACAAAAAAATTTGCTATACAATAAATATTTTTGATCACCAATACACAGAATGAAATCTACCGGTAGGTAGTCTAATGAGAGAGATTTGTGATAATGCTGCAAGCTTGAGATCATCTGTCATAATATTTTGTTTGAAAGAGAATTAAACGCTAATTTAGCCATGGAAAGAACTTGGGGAAAGATATTAGGAAAACAAAAATGCTTGTGAAATGCAAATGGGACCATCGAAAAACTTGATGTTATCTCAATAAGATTATTAAAACCAGGACACACCGGGACATTAGAACCTGCCGAGAGACTTGGATCGAGTTCAGTACGGATGCAAACATTTTGACAATGGACTAAACACTTGTCATTGGCCAGAATCAGGTGTAACTGAAGCCACTGAAGTGATCAATGCAAAAATGTTGCTCAGATTTAACCCAAACTAATTTACGTGATGAGCTGGATCTAGTTTTGCATTTTATTCTAAAATCAATCACCATCACAATCATCAATGTTTGTATCATGAAAAGAATCAAAAGAAAATGTTTGTTTGGACAAGTCGCTGTTGGGCTTCTGCGTGTTAGAAGTGAATTTATTCTCCGCCTCTAATCTCTCTTGAACTAAGTGCAAAGTTTTCCGTCCATGATTCAAGCTATGTTATCATGGCCGATACATAAGTTTCGAACGAAAATTTCCGCTAAAGAATTGTAAAACTAATTACCTACAGTGGATGTTTTATTGACGCACTGATAACTATTTTCAAAGAAAAAAGAGAAGAAAAAATAATAATAATAGAACACTTTCAAATGATAAAAAAAAATAAACACCAACAAACACATTGCACGGTATGATTGAAAATACCTTGAGTTTCAAATAGGCCTTGTGTAAAGGACATAGATCTAGTTAACAAAAAATAATGGCGCCTGAAAGAAATCCGATTGCTAGTATTCATGACAAACCCAGTGAGATAAATCTTACTTGAGCTTTTATCATCGTCGTCCCCATCAGCTTCCTCGTCACCCTCATCATCTCCATCGGTGGACCAGACAATGGATCCACGCTTATTGTGGCTGAACAGAGGGGGCGGAGTCAACGGTAGCTTAGTGGGCGTGTCTTCTACTTCCGGGGTCAAGGCTCTCTTGTCCAGCCTTTCTTTCTTCTTAACAGGTGAACGCATGCGTTTCTTCTCTTCACTGTTCTCGTCAGGCTAAGCACATTGAAGAAAAGCGGATGGATAATTCTGATTAGAAATACCCGTATCAACATGAACAAACATGCATCAATATCAATTCATGTACTGGACAGAAAATATTAAAGTAAAGAACAGAAAAGAGAGAGAGAGAGAGAGAGAGAGAGAGAGAGAGAGAGAGAGAGAGAGAGAGAGAGAGAGAGAGAGAGAGAGAGAGAGAGAGAGAGAGAGAGAGAGGGAGGGGAGAGAGAGGGACTACTACTACTACTACTACTACTACTACTACTACTACTACTACTACTACTACTACTACTACTACTACTACTACTACTACTACTACTACTACTACAATACCACTACTAATGCTGCTGCTGCTGCTACTACTACTATTACTACTACTACTACTACTACCACTACCACTACCACTACTACTACTACTACTACTAATACTACTACTACTACCACTACCACTACTACCGCTACTACTACCGCTACTACTACTACTACTACTACTACTACTACTACTACTACTACTACTACTACTACTACTACTACTACCACTACTACTACCACTACTACTACTACTACCACTGCCACTACTACCGCTACTACTACTACTACCACTACTACTACAAGTACTACTACTACTACTACTACTACTACTACTACTACTACTACTACTACTACTACTACTACTACAACTACCACTACCACTACCACTACCACTACCACTACTACTACTACTACTACTACTACTACTACTACTACTACTACTACTACTACTACTACTACTACTACTACTACTACTACTACTACTACCACCTCTTCTATTATTACAAATACCGCTACTAAACTCCCTCTGCCCCAGTCATTGTCATCAAAACTCACCTCATCTTCTAGCGGAGAATCCGTTATCTCTGAGACGGGGAGAAACTCGGCATAGGTTACTGGAGGAGATGACACAAGTGAGAACCAGTGATTAGCTCCGCCCTTCAAACCTTTCAATTGACTTATTGCAGTGACCGACATACGAATCACACGCTTACAATAGGTTTGTCTAACCCTGAATGCTAAAAATAACTAGTTTCATATATCGTGTTTAGTCGAGATAATGAGAAATAAATGCTTCCTCCTAAATTCACTATATTATAATGTCCACGAATCTTCCACCAATACCAGCTTTATCGATTCCGCCAAGACTCTATGTTGAATCCCTAAATTCCTTATATTTGTGTGAAGTTCCTCTCATCACACTTGAACCCTCCTTTCCCCCTTTCCCTTGTTTTTCCTTTTGTCATATTGTTGGTAGTCAATGATAACTTCAAAAATATCTTTGACATGGCCTATAATATGATCAGTGTATCAATCTAGTTGGCCTCTCTTCTTAATTTCCTTATGATGAAATACATTAGACCAGCAGCAACAAGAAGAAATCCAGAAATCCAGTGACACAAGTCGAGAGACACCGCAAAATTCCATGTTTACAGCAAAGTGTTGCTCAATCCAGGAAACCTTCAAAGTTTCCTTGGGGCGAAGGTGGAAGATGGCAGTTAAAACGTAGGATGAATGCTTTTGAAAACCATTGAGGAAACATTCCCCTCCAAAGAAAAAAAGCAATTAAAAAGCACCTATATTTACAAGATTATATCGTTAATTCTTATAATCCGTTTCAGTATTTCTTTTCTCAAGATCTCTATTTTATAAAACTATAATCTGTAATTCTGGGCCGATATCGATGTAATGTTCCTTGCTTTGTGTAATTAATACATTATTCATTATAGGATTGATGCGTATAAGCTGCCTTTCAGCATAAATAGAGCACTAATATTTTAGTGAAATCGTTTGGTACAAACATCATCCAATTTAAACTGTTTATTACAACCAGAGTGAACTAGATTGAAAAATGCAAGGAAGATAACACGATAAAAACCAAACCATAAGTAGAACATTGCAATCTATCAAACATTGCAACATGCCGGGGAGATAACACGATAAAAACCAAACCATAAGTAGAACATTGCAATCTATCAAACATTGCAACATGCCGGGGAGATAACACGGTAAAAACCAAACCATTAGTAGAACATTGCAATCTATCAAACATTGCAACATGCAGGGAAGATAACACGGTAAAAACCAAACCATTAGTAGAAAATTGCAATCTATCAAACATTGCAACATGCAGGGAAGGTATGAGGTCCGTTTCATAAATAAGTTTCCCACCTCCATAAACCAAACCATTAGTAGAAAATTGCAATCTATCAAACATTGCAACATGCAGGGAAGGTATTACGATGAAGACCTAACCATTAGTAGAACATTGAAAGTTGTAAAACTTTGGAACATGCAGGGGAAATAACATTTGTCCAGGTTCTTTATTGCTACTTTCGTAGCCTGAATAATGTCCTCTTCTGTTTCAAATCGCTGGCCGCGAAGATGTTCTTTCATTTTAGGGAATAGGTGAAAATCACAGGGAGCAAGGTCAGGTGAATAGCGAGGATGCTCCAGCAGTTCCCACTTGTAGCCAGCCAAAACGTCTGTCACTGCCCGGGCCGTATGGACTGGCGCATTGTCGTGGTGAAACAAGATGCCTGACTCCAACAGCCCGGGTCGTTTCTTTCGAATGGCAGGTCTGAGTTTGTCTTTCAGCACCTTCTTGTAGTACTGTGCATTGATTGTGGTGCCTATAGGTACAGGCCAGCGCAGAATCACACCATTCATGTCAAAAAAGATCATGTGCATGACCTTGAGAGCCCCTTGTTTGCGTCGAACTTTCTCTGGACGAGGCTCATCAAAGTCTCTCCATTCGGCTGACTGCCGCTTTGTTTCAGGATCCCAGGAATACACCCAAGTCTCATCACTGGTAATTATCCGACCCAAAAAGTCATTTTGCTCTGTTTGAAATCTCCGCAAAAAGTTTCTGGAAAAATTGACCCTTTACTCCTTCTGCTCATCTGTCAGCAAATGTGGAACCCATTTTGAAAACTTCTTCTTCTTATTCAGTTTGTTGGTTAGAACACGGACGTTCTAGACATCGATGTTTCCGTAGAAATCTCCTCACAAGTTTTTCGTCTGTCATCACTCAATGAAACGAGAACTTTAGAAATGTTTGCATCCCCGCATGCTGTCACAGGTCGGCCAGGACGAGGTTCATCTTCCATGTCATCTCGTCCCTCTAAAACAGCTTTTACCCACTTTCTTACCGTCTGAATAGAAGGAGCATTTTCTCTTAAAACAGTCACTAGATCTTTGTGAATGCATGATGCATCTTTTCCCAAAATAACAGAAAATTTTATGATGACACGGATGTCATATCTTGAAAAATTTTGGTGTGCCGGTGAGCTTTCTATTATGCCGGCCATTTTGCTCCAACGGACTTCAGAAAAGTAAATGCTATTTTGTATCCGTTCAACATAGTGCCACAAAATTTCATTGCGAACTCCCAAAAGGTTTGATCCTTCAGTGTGCCAAATTTCATGTACATATAGCTTAGACGGTTTTGATTTTATAGAGAAGGGAACTTATTTATGAAACGGACCTCGTATTACGATGAAGACCTAACCATTAGTAGAACATTGAAAGTTGTAAAACTTAGGAACATGCAGGGGAAATAACACGGTGAAGGCCAAACCATTAGTTAAACAGTGAAAGATCGAGTCATGTGGGATTGTTACTGAAAACGTTAACTCGGTTCATAGATTCTATAGCATGAGCGCAATTGACAAATTGCTATGGTCGTACAAAAGGCGTATGTTCTTAGTACTAGATTCTTAGTACCACAATCACTTTGACAATCAATAATTAATTATCACAAAATTTAGACCTGCAGTCGTTTCATAAAATAAAGTAAACATCTTGCCACTAATATCGAGTAACAACATTAGCTACAAACGCATAACTCATTATAACAAATTGTTGCAAATCTGTGAATGACGTTGCAGATGGAAATGAAGGCAGTTCATCTCATTCGAATGTTTGTGATAGAAATATCATGCGCAGCCCATCAAAAGGCGTTTTGTTTAGGTGAACAACAGGGTGGAAACAGGATGGAACCAAAATGGACGAGTTGCCAAACATCGACACCAACACAGAAATCAGTTGGAGATAGACACCATGCCCCACTTACAAGCTGTAAAACATAACAAAGACACACACACACACACAAACCCACAAAAAACAAAACAAAACAAAACAAAGAACAACCCATGTTAAATATGAATGATGTTGAACAAATTACTTTTTGACACTTGGAGATGTGATGCGCAATGGAGAGCGCAAACTACGAGATAAGTTTAGTTATTAACTTCATCGTTCTGCGACCACTCCAGCACGTTAGTATTGCGGAACTCCGAGGGAAAATGTGATTTATTATGATAAATAGTTATGGAGGGGTCTGACTTTTGATCAATAATTAATACAAATCTCTTCTTTCAAAGCTTTTACTTTCTTTATCTAGAGAGAGGGAAAGAGACAAAAAGAGAGAAACAGAAAGGGAAAGAGGGAGAGATAGAAAGAGAGAGAGAAAGAGTGAGAGAGAGAGAAAGAGAGAGAGAGAAAGAGAGAGAGAGAGAGAGAGAGAGAGAGAGAGAGAGAGAGAGAGAGAGAGAGAGAGAGAGAGAGAGAGAGAGAGAGAGAGGTATCCTCATAAGAGTTTAGACTCATATAAACCGCAGCTGCCTCGGTTTTCTGTAGCATTAGTAGTGATCCAGGTAAAGAGTCCACTGGTCTGACGCACAGCGTTTCCTGCTGTGTGGAGAAAGAAATAAATCATGAAGGGTGCCTTTCTCAAAGTGACAAAACCACTCGAAAGCTGTTTCTGACTCAAAAGACATTAAACACGATATCAAGAACTATAAAACAGGCGCCATCTCCAAATGCCAATATATGTACACCACAAAAGGCTCGTGTAAAACAAATTCAAACACAATTGTTTTTGCAAAAGTAACCATTTCCATGGAAATAACTTAAAATCGTTAATAAGGTCAGAGGGAAATATATCAAGGGAGTTTGTGGAGTTATTAAATTAGAATGTGGGACAGTCAGAGGGAAATATATCACGGGAGTTTGTGGAGTTATTAAATTAGAATGTGGGACAGTCAGAGGGAAATATATCACGGGAGTTTGTGGAGTTATTAAATTAGAATGTGGGACAGTCAGAGGGAAATATATCACGGGAGTTTGTGGAGTTATTAAATTAGAATGTGGGACAGTCAGAGGGAAATATATCACGGGAGTTTGTGGAGTTATTAAATTAGAATGTGGGACAGTCAGAGGGAAATATATCAAGGGAGTTTGTGGAGTTATTAAATTAGAATGTGGGACAGTCAGAGGGAAATATATCAAGGGAGTTTGTGGAGTTATTAAATTAGAATGTGGTAAACAGGACTAGAATGATTACAAAAGCTGTTCAGATTATGGCCAGCCATGGCACACTTGTTACAGGAGCCGTGATCCGATGGCTCAAACCGATACCTTTCTCCTCCTCCTCCTCGGGCGGCGAGGTTTTGATCACTATCGGCTTGGAGATCTTCACAGCAACAGGTTTCGCTTTGGCAGGTTTGGGCGGGGCTTGAGAGAGTCACGTGTTAGTCACATGGTAAACATTGACACACAGTGAGATAGAAGTAACAAGAAATGAGTTGTGGTGCTCCAAAGAGGAGTTAAGCATATAAGCAGCACATCTAAATACTTCTAAGAAATATTTAAAGCGTTTCCAGTAAAAACTACGCTAAGATGATTCTAGTTAACAAAGTAACAAACAATACTAAAATTTCATTAAGTTGTGATTCAAGACGCGACAAAAACATGTGCCGCACGAGCAAGGAACGGAGTTCACGGAAAAAAGAAAACATGAAAAAAAATCTACATCCTCAATTTTCAGGCAGAGAGCAATCGAAGTTGAAACGTTGGTTTGTTTTGATAATCTCTCTATACAGGTGCGCGACACAGAAGTTGGTCTCTATTGGTAATTGTAAAAGGTTTTTAAGTAGATACTAAACAAAACCGAAAAAAAAATCCTTACTTGGATATATACATTATTTTGTCTGGTGCTTTTATTTGCTGGAATGAAACTCTAACGAGTGAAGACTTAATGTCCATCGAACCTTTAGGTAATGATGAGTTCCTTACAATAACGAAGCGATCTTAGCAAAAGTGCGAAACAGCAATAAAAGAAGAACACAATACGAGACTGGTTATGCTGCACAGTATGTTCATGTTGATAGGATCTCGCTAACAAAGACTGCGATTGTTTCAGTTGATAAATGTGATAATAGCATGATGATCAACTCCCTTCTTGCCCAACTTCCCTTTAGAGTGCATTGTTCTGTTTCTTCTGCTAGAGCCAGTCAAACCAATGTGTCACGCCCTGAAACTTGGCTGCAGTCAACATAAAACTATCAAAACCTTTGACAGCCACTCTGGCCGCGTTCTTTGACATTGACTTGACCACATCGACACATTCTAGGCTGAACAGTTTGATGATGGATTAATATAGCACCTACATCTTTATCGAATGCCACAACTAAAGTAAAGCTATGTTAATGAGCTATGGGAAAAGAGGAGTAAATAAAATATATTGATGCCTTTTACACTGTTGGTATACTCCCAGCCCACACAGTGATAAGACTACTCTGATTCCCAACCGACTCACCTTTTTCTTTCGGTTTCACCGGCTTCGGAGCCGGAGGTGGAGGTGGAGGGGCGGCTGGTCTCGTTTTCGGCTTGCTAGGTGGCGCTGCCTTCTGTTTCGGTGCTGGCTTGACTGGTGGTTGTGGTTTGGGTGGTGGAGGGGGAGGCTTTACTGGCGTCTTCGGTGCTGCTGGTTTAGGTGGTTGCGGATGCGGTGGGGGCGGTGGTTGTGACTTTTTGACTGCAGGCGGGGGTGGTGCTGGTGCTGGTGCTTGGGGCTTGGGCTTAGGCTTTGGGGCTGGGGTTGGGTAGGGTAGGATGTGGGTGAGGGACAGATCGAAATATTGGATGTAAAGGCCGACCGAGAGATGTTTGCAGCGAGAAAAAAAGGCCTAGATCTATGGCGAAAATAAGACACAGAGTTTGTGAATGGGCGTGGCCTCAATCATGATTTCTTCTGTAGACTGCATTTCATAAAATATAATTTACTTTTGCAAATTACATTTTCTAAAAAAAGCAATCGGAACTGATTCTTATATAAACTATTCAGCTAAGTCGAGCCTGATCGTTTGTCCCCATCTGCTCGACACCAAAGCTGAACAACCAATATTTTACATAGACTGTACTGTAGGCTAAGACAAAACCTAGCATTATCAAGTTAAGGATCCATAAATGAGTTGAAAAAAATAAAATGCATCGTAATCCTTGTCGTAAGCGTTAATTTTAAATCGTCGGAAAGTTTATTGACGTCTCTTGATATGGCCCCACGTTAAGAAAACAAAATGATTCACATATATCAATAATATGGTAAAAGCTGATCATCATTACCAAGTTTAACAAAAATAATCCTCTTTTGTCTTATTTTCATGTATCACAGATTAACAAAGTATTTTTTTTTTAAATCATATTTCTTATACAAAATATCAAATGATTCTTGCAAATTTAATGAAAGATGTAAAGAACAATTGATACATTTCAACTAATCAGCATTTTATCCACTTTAAAAATAAACATCAAATTAGTGCTACCAATAGGATCATTATTATAGTTACAATAATAATAACAACAACAACAACAACAACAACAACAACAACAACAACAACAACAACAATAATAATAATAATAATAATAATAATAATAATAATAATAATAATAATAATAATAATAATAATAATAATAATAATAATAATAATAATAATAATAATAATAATAATAATAATAATCAAAAAACAACAACAGAGAAATATTTACGGCAATATTTGTGAATTACGCCTTGTTGGTAATTGCAATAAATGGCAGATGTTAAACCGCATCATGATCTGATAATTGGGAAACATGTTCATACATTCAGTTTTTGAGATCATTGCACTAGAGTAAGGATTCTGCCGTGGCAAGCGCACGACCTGAAATCGAGATAAGAATTCTTTAAGAGGAAAGTTAACTTAGCCAAACTATAGAAGAAAAACGCAAGGTTAAATTATAATCACGACAATGTGCCAGGCGAAATCTGAAATGCGTTACCATGTAAGAAAATTACCGTTAGCCGTTCACACTGTGAGAAAAACGTGCACAGTAAGGGGTAACTATAACAATACTGTGAGGGTAAACCAAAATATCACCAGTGTGAGAAGCATCGTGTGTATTCGTGTTTTGAGGCTGTGATGATTCTACACAGTGCAAGAGTAACATGAGAGAGATGGCTGGGGCTTAGAACAGAAAGGTTTTTAACTTGTGCAGCGATTATAAAATTTGGAGTTGCCAACATATCCAGGGATTCTCATTTGATTGAGAAATTAATGGAGAAATATTAGCTCAAACAAACCAAACTGAAACCGATTTCTGCCGCGAAAGTATTTCCTACAGATACTGAGAACTTTCAGTAAAATTTAGTCGGTCTCAACAATACAAAGTGCCTTATATTCAAGTAACTAAAATGGAAAATTTGGTGGAAAAAAAAATAAAGAAGCAAAAAGTGCACCCCAGATCCATGAAGTGAATCTTCAGACCAATGATGCTGAAGAAAATCCACGCAACCAAGGGTTCTCAACTTGTGACTATCACCTGGAGGTTTAGTGAACTTTGGCAGTGTGGAGAGCAAACTGCCCTTGGATTTCTCGGGAACCTTTGGAGGCTCGGGTCGGGGAGCGAGAGCCGGCTCTGCAGTGATCTCCTCAAGTGGGGGGATTTCCGCTTTGGGCGGCGGTGGCGGAGGAGGAGGAGGAGGAGGAGGAGGACTAGGGGGAGGTGGGGGCGTAGGAGGCCTGTTCTTCAATGCTGCCTCGATTTCTGTATGTAGTATGTGTCGACCACAAAAAAGAGACGCTGTATTGTTAATAATGAATTTAGAGCAATGAAAACAAAAACAGTACCACAAATATTAAGACTAAGAAACTATAACAAAGACTACACGGATGTAGTTGATGGTGCTAGATACATGTGTATCACAGCGGCCAAGACTGTGTTGGTTGAATGGAAGGAAGATGCAAGATTGGCGCCAAGCAGGCTAGTCTAGTTCACCGACTGTCGACAGTTATTGTGTAATTCCTTCTTTTCATACGGCCAGTAGCGTAATGAAAGCCGCCGAAGTTCTAGATCTAGTTTTTCACCCCAAACATATCAAACTTTAAGGTAAAGATTACACGGATCTTGGTCTATGATTCAGTCCATTCGATGCTCGCATAATAATGAATACACGACATTGAGGTCTTAGCTTGTTTCAAATTTAGTTTAAAGACAATATTTTTCTGTCAAGGAGCAATACAGCAATTGACTGACCCTTCCTCTTCTTCTGGTCAGCCAAGCTCTCCCCAGCGCTGACCATCTCTGCCGCTGGTAGAGAGTTGTGTTCCTGGAGCTTGGTCAGCGCATGATTATACTTGGGAATGATGCCTGGTGGGAAGGATAAATGCAGGTGGATACACGTGGATGCATGGATAAAGGTGGATACAAATAGGCATCGTTACAACAATGAAGGTATCTATTATGTGCACAATACAACATATATACATATACAATGTATAATATCCACAAGCATACACATAAGCATCTCGCACCAATAAAAACTCGTTCAAAATCTGACTACTGAAAACAATAAAACAAAACAAAACAAAACAAAACAAACCACACACACACACAAACAAAAGAAACACAATAAGAATAACAGCAACAATATACAAATACACCCATAACACAAAAAACGACAAACTAGGGGTACAGAAACCAAGCAAATGAAAACAAAAATAACAATAAATCAACAAAAGCCCTGTTTAAGATTTGTATCATCAGACAGGTTCGCAATGATTATATTCTGTGACACATGGTGCATGAAGTGTGTCAATCCATTACATCGTCATGAAACTTATTATGTATGCTCGTATTTGTGAATAACAAACTGCACCAAGAAAGCATGCCTCAATGCGTGCCAGAAATCTTATTTGTACTCTACAACACAGGACATGTAGCTACTGGTACAGGCCTAGAGCAATCCAATTGCCTTTTGTCTTTTTCTTTCGCTTTTCTCGATTCAAGTTTTTAGAGGACGTGTTCGGGACAATCTGAAGATGTCGCTTTGCTGATTGCGTCATATCCGCACGAATCACGTGGTCTTTTTGGTCCAAGCATACGTGTTGTCTTGCTGGGCGAATATCCGGACTGGGGCAAACGGTGACGGATTCTGGCCTTGTCACTGCTGGTAAGGTTTAATGTTATGATCGTAAAACAGTTTTTGCGAAATCGAACATTAAAATCTCTTTATTGTATTCAGTTGAAAAGGAAACAAATCTTCATTCATATTCCAAATGCCTCGAAATGTTCCTCATTTAGCTAGGGCATTCCTCTACTGCAAGATTTTGAGACAGATTTCGTATACAATCGAGAGCTAGCACCCATCGAATCACTAATTATCAAAGCGGGAAAACTCATATTAAAAAAACTCACTTATGGGAATTTCCTTTGCTTCAAGAGTCTCCGCTTGCTCAAACAAAGGGTCGATGATGTCATAGTTGCCGTACTGCAGACACCATGAAATCTCCTGCGAGTTAAAGAAATTAGCCACGGATTCAACATTAATTTTGATTTACTTGAGGCTACTACAGCTGATTCTATTGTTCAGTTAATGTAGCTTCATCAAGGCAACAAGAATGTCAGTACCTCTTCAGCGCAGCATAGCAGACGATCAAAAGAGGCTACCAAAAACAAGACAAAACAAAACGAAAAACAAAACCAAAACCTCCTGTGATCTCTGAACTTATTAGGCGTCTGTGGTGAAAAATGTTCGGTGACATTAGAAATCATTTAAATGTATCATCAAACAGAAGAACAGAGCTGCACTGAAGCACACCATAAACTTCTCGCCGCACAGGAGATCGTGAACAAAAATAGGACCAGAATATAAAACGAAGAGTAATTTTGATCGTGCTATGTTATATTGGGGGAGCAAAATCGTTGTGTTGCTTCTACACCGACCGCTTGGGATAGTGATGATGATGATGATGATGAGGATGATAATGATAATATTGATGATGATGATGATGATGATGATGATGATGATAATGATGATGATGGTGATGATGATGATGATGATGATATTGATGATGATGATCATGATGATGATAGTGATAATGATGATGATGATGATAATGATGATGATAATAATGATGAAAAGGATGATAATAATGATGATGGTGATGATGATGATGATTATGATTATGATTATGATGATGATAATGATTATGATTATGATTATGATGATGATGACATTGTTGATAAAAATAGCAAAGCTGAAGAAGCTGCTGTTGAACCGTGGTGGTAGTCATGTTGAAAATAGTGATGGTCAGACAATGAAGATCAAGAGTCAATGATAACCAATATTTCTTCATTACCGATTCATTTGCCTCTTCGAGTTGAAGTTCCACCAGTGAAACTTCCTCCGCCTCCTCTTCCTCCTCTTCCTGTAGTTCTGCAGCATCAACAACATCAACCTGGCTCAGGTCTTCCTCCTCGTTAAAGTCATCGACGAAGGAGGCGTCGGGGAGTTTGATTCCCTCGTCAGGCGGCGCTACTGGTGCCTCGAAGCGCACAGTTCGGTTCTCTGAGAGGATGGGAATAAAGCAGGGTGAGTGGGGTGAGCAGAGTTCCACTGTCCAATTAATACAAAAAAAACAAACCAAAATCTTGACGCTTGTTTCGCTTCTTAAAGTGAGTGTTATTGTTTTTAAAGAAATCACTCATATTAAATGTATTGATATTTTTAGTTATTTCTTCTTCTTCTTCTTCTTCTTCTTCTTCTTCTTCTTCTTCTTCTTCTTCTTCTTCTTCTTCTTCTTCTTCTTCTTCTTCTTCTTCTTCTTCTCCTCCTCCTCCTCCTCCTCCTCCTTCTTCTTCTCTCATTCTCTTCATCTCTGTCCTTGTATATCTATTTTTTTCTGTCTCTATGTCCCTCTCTCCATGTTGATCCCATTTGTCTCTTTGAATCTCTTTCTTTGCAATATGTCTCTGATTCGCCGCCTTACATTTTTTTCTGTGCAGTTTTGTTGTTCTCCTTCGCGCCAATATTCCAACTAACCAGCGTATTCTTTTACATTGACTCTGATTTGTATAGATCCTAATTATATGTCATTCTCTCATTCTAGGTTCTTTTACTTTTCTCTTGCTCTCTACCTCACTTCTTCCTTCTTCCACTTTCCCTCTTCTTTCTCTGTTTATGCACCCCTTCTCCTCTTCGCCAATGAATGTCTTATTAACAATATCCACACACGGACATATTCATGGCTAAAACAGTGTCGGAAAAAGTTCAGCTGATAAGAAACTTAAAACCTTCGAAAACAAAACAAAACACCAGTGGTGCATTGTGGGATTGCCTAGAGAGTCCTTCACCTTCAGGCCATGTCCTTACGGCAATGTTCCTCTGTAGCCCAGATTAGGTATCCCATGAGGCCTACAAACACGACACTGAAGGACAAGGTTTTGGGGTACCAAAGAAGCACTATAGTACAATTCATCGAAAGAGGAAAATAAAAAAAAAAATTTGGGAAATGTCAGAAAAACACCAAGGAAGAAGAAAAAGATGAGCGTGTCTCTGTGTGTCCAAAAAGCAACGTAAATACTGTGAGAACAGCTGGGTGAATCTTACTTTCAGCCTCAGAGAGCGGTGTTGGGAACACTCTCCTCTGCTGTCTGGTCTGCTCAGCCGTCCTCTGTAAAGACTGGCATGGACGGATGTGGAGAGAAAATTAGTAATCTATAACTGCTGCCCTAAAATTATTAATTAACGTCAAAGAAAATTCTTTCGATAAAATTATCTTGATGCAACCATGTATACGAAGAGGACAACCTAATGCAATGTGTATGTAAAAGCTGTGTTATAATTCTTACTTAATAGTTAAAATTGGTTTCCATCAACGCTAAGTAGTGAAGAGCAAGAAACTAAATCTATCATTCTCTCCAGGAAATCAAAACTTAAGATAACTTTTGTTTCCTTTCGCAAGTTTCAACATGTATGGTTATGAAAGCGTAGCCAGAGCCGAGCCATCACAAAACTCGCTTTTTAGTACGTTGACCTTTACTTTCGATTAATATGAAGAGGAAGACTATATAAAAAAAAACAATTAAACAACTAAGAGAAAAAAATACTTTAAAATAAAACAAGAATGATTTTAACAATGGTAACTTAGGCATACTATAAATTATGTTGGTGCAATTTGCTATCTTAATTGAGGGGAAATAATTGTGAAGGTCATGGTAATAAATGAACATAATAGCTTCTTTCCTAAAATAACTACAAAACGTGCATTAAAAATAGATCTAGACCAAGGTTTGCTCGAGGCCGTGAAGAAGATATAATACAAATACCATAACAAGACCTCTTCATTTTGCCTAATGTAATAATTGATTTGGTGACTTAGTGTTCAGTAAAATGTTAAGCTAAGGGTTTATTAAAATGTTAAAGCCATAACAATAATTGCTGAGCCCGATTGGGTTCTCTGTCTCAGTAAAAAAAAAGTTCCGCATTTTCTATGCTTTTAGCAGTACAAAATGATATGCTCAAAGAATTGAAGCTACGTAGAATCTATGTGAATATTTTAATTTTGTCTGCAATGCCTAACAAAGTGATAATTTGGCGTCAAGCGTCATGAATATTAATAAATAACCCCATAGCACCTCTAACTGGTTGTCTTACATCATACTTCCAAAAACATGACAAATTGTAGTGCTGAATTAGCAACATACACATCAGTGAATGATATGAGTTCATGCAAATAGTTGTCCACAAGGTTAGGCATGGGAAAGCAGAAGCCGTTGTAATTACTGCTGGAGAAGCTATTCATATAAAAAAATCGTACTAAAGGCTCACTTTTGCGGTATTTACTTTTGAGCCTCAACAAAAGCATGCGTGGTCATTATAGTATAATATCAGCCGTGCAGCGACGTTTGTCCAGAAAGCTTTACGTAATGGTTTATACTGGTGATATCTGAAGCAAAGCAAATTAAACAGGCAGCAGCAAAGCAAGAATACAGTGCTCAGTTTGAGGAAAGAGCGCTCAGTCTGCAATATAACTCGCTTGCTGAAGCCACAGCTGAAAAATTTCTGGAGATTTCACCTAGAGAGATATCTATTGTAAATTTTCATGGTACAGATTTTAGTCATGACACTCCCAATACTGGTATTTCTTGATCAAGATCAATGCATGTTTCTCTCATTTCAATCTTGAGGTTTGCGATTCACTAAATTTCAATTTAGACCTCTTCATATGATTCCATAGAAAGGTATAAACGCAATATAGACAGTTTCGGAGTGGTGGCGAAATACTGTTGTGAAAAAAGTGAAAAGAAAAAAAAGTGAAGAAAATATCCACAGTAGAAAAAAAGACTCAAATTTAAACCCGCAGTACAACCACACCAAATATCTGATCCACAGAAAGGAAAGAGTTCTGCAGAGTTTATCCTGGTAGTGTAAACAGAGTAGGAACAAGAAATCGAATGAAAAAAAATACAAAATTAATGTTCCAATTTTAGATCAAGGTATAAGTCTAAAGATGGAGCGGTATGACAAAGAAAAAAAAGTCAGAAAAAAGTGTAGATAATTCGTCAATCCGTTCAGAAATATATCAAAATAATGAACATGCACGATATTGAATAATTGTCCACTAACAGCTCCATTCAGCATGCCGCACGAGCTGTTTAGTGCCTGTTACTGTAATATATAGAGAGCCCTGCATGTGTGGTTAGCATGAAAAAGTACATGGTTGGGTATACATTGCGATAGTGCATGCCGCTCCCTTTCCTAGCATTGATACGTCCATTTCCACCCATGCATAAAGTGTGAAATACCAGTAGAGTTTTACGTATAACTTCCTTCTCGTGAAGCTTTTTCTTAATCCGATCGAGCTTTTCTTGATACGACTTCACACTTGACACTTGGGAATTTTCGTCTTCCTTGTCCTGCGCATGCGCGGAAGTCAACTTTGTTATAATTTGAAACCATGATAAAAGAATTTTATGATTTTCTTTTTTCAACTGATGAGTTCAATTTCAAATGTGTTGTTAGATTTTTTTCATGTTATGACATCATCAGATAGACTCAAGGTGCGGTAAAAAAAAATCCAACAATTTACAGAAAACAGACAACAAACAAGCTCGCCTAATCCTCAAAAGAAGAATTTTTGATAAATGATTTTAAAATGGAAAAAAATAACGTCAATAAAAGAGACAACTAGGAACCCCCCACCCCCCCAAAAAAAAAAAAAAAACAAAAAAAAACAAAAAAACGAAAAAAAAAACAGGTCTTAAACTATATTTCAAGAAGGAAGATAAAAATTTCAACCTGTATCTTTTATGGTGTATGGATATAAACTCAACTTAACTCTAAACATGTTGAATAAAAACACAAAACTGTCATGTGAAGCATTTTGGGTTCTTTGAGCAGTAGAGGATTAAAATACTATTCCATAGAATATCCATATATTACTCGATAGAATATCCATACATTATTCGATAGAAGATCAGTACAATTTTCCATAGAAATTGGAATTCTCGTTAGAAGATCCATACATTCGATATTATTAATGCAAGCATTTTATGGACCCTTAAAAGAAACTATAGCAATATCTAGAGAAGAGAGAAAGGTGGATCAGATAATGGTAAAAGAAAAATGTACATTTAAGAGATTGATAGATCGGTACAGACACGGATGATCAGAGTCATTGATAGATAGATAGCAAGATAGCTATATAGATAGATAGATAGATAGATAGAATAGATAGATAGATAGACAGATAGATAGATAGATAGATAGATAGATAGATAGATAGATAGGTATATAGATAGAATAGATAGATAGATAGATAGATAGATCGGTAGATAGATAGGTATATAGATAGAATAGATAGATAGATAGATAGATAGATAGATCGATAGATAGGTATATAGATAGAATAGAATAGATAGATAGATAGATAGATAGGTAGGTATATAGATAAAATAGATAGATAACTAGATAGTTAGATCGATAGATAGATAGGTATATAGATAAAATAGATAGATAGATAGATAGATAGACAGATAGGTATATAGATAGAATAGATAGATAGATAGATAGATAGCTAGACCGATAGATAGATAGTATATAGATAGAATAGATAGATAGATAGATAGGTATATAGATAGAATAGAGAGATAACTAGATAGCTAGATCGATAGATAGCTAGGTAGATAAAATAGATAGATAGATAGAAAGACAGATAGGTATATAGATAGAATAGATAGATAGATAGATATATAGATAGATAGATAGGTATATAGATAGAATAGATAGATAGATAGATAGATAAATAGATAGATAGATAGATAGATAGATAGGTATATAGATAGAATAGATAGATAGATAAATAGATATATAGATAGATAGATAGATAGATAGGTATATAGATAGAATAGATAGATAGATACATAGGTATATAGATAGAATAGATAGATAGATAGATAGATAGATAGGTATATAGATAGATAGATAGATAGATAGATAGGTATATAGATAGAATAGATAGATAGATTGATAGATAGAAAGATAGATAAATAAACAGATAGATAGATCGATAGAAAAAGAGTTCAAATGAATACCCAAAAATGTGACACCTAAAGAGAGGAAATCGTAGAGATACGAGACTGAGACCACATGTGATGTATCCTATCCAGACAAAACATGGAGTCACCTTTCCGGCAAACGTTTTCTCCACCCTCGGAGCTGCGTTGATGAAGGAGAGATACGGGTTGCTCTTGGAGTGCTTCAAGAGAGACGGGAGGAGGGCCGCAAGGGTTATTCTCATTTATCATGACCGTCATCATCTTTACATTCAGCATCATCATTATCACTATCATCATCGTGATCTTCATCATCAATGTCATCATCAATATCATCCTCATCATCATCATCATCATTATCATCATCACCATCATCATAATCAACATCTTCATCATCATTATCATCATCTTCATCATCATCATCAACATCTACAACATCATAATCATAATCACCATCATCATCATCATCATCAATATCTTCATCATCATCAATATCATTATCATAATCATCATCATCTTTCCATGTGCTGCATCATCAACATATCAATTCTCATCGTTATATCACTGTCATTACCATTACAACTACAGTTATCCACGAGCTCTTGAGCACCATCAACAATAGCTTTGAAATATTCAAAGTGTTTGGGCTCAAAGCTTTAGCACCATCAACAATAGCTTTGAAATATTCAAAGTGTTTGGGCTCAAAGCTTTAGCACCATCAACAATAGCTTTGAAATATTCAAAGTGTTTGGGCTCAAAGCTTTAGCACCATCAACAATAGCTTTGACATATTCAAAGTGTTTGGGCTCAAAGCTTTAGCACCATCAACAATAGCTTTGAAATATTCAAAGTGTTTGGGCTCAAAGCTTTAGCACCATCAACAATAGCTTTGAAATATTCAAAGTGTTTGGGCTCAAAGCTTTAGCACCATCAACAATAGCTTTGAAATATTCAGTGTTTGGGCTCAAAGCTTTAGCACCATCAACAATAGCTTTGAAATATTCAAAGTGTTTGGGCTCAAAGCTTTAGCACCATCAACAATAGCTTTGACATATTCAAAGTGTTTGGGCTCAAAGCTTTAGCACCATCAACAATAGCTTTGACATATTCAAAGTGTTTGGGCTCAAAGCTTTAGCACCATCAACAATAGCTTTGACATATTCAAAGTGTTTGGGCTCAAAGCTTTAGCACCATCAACAATAGCTTTGACATATTCAAAGTGTTTGGGCTCAAAGCTTTAGCACCATCAACAATAGCTTTGACATATTCAAAGTGTTTGGGCTCAAAGCTTTAGCACCATCAACAATAGCTTTGAAATATTCAAAGTGTTTGGGCTCAAAGCTTTAGCACCATCAACAATAGCTTTGACATATTCAAAGTGTTTAGGGTTAAAAGCTTTAGCACCATCAACAATAGCTTTGACATATTCAAAGTGTTTGGGCTCAAAGCTTTAGCACCATCAACAATAGCTTTGACATATTCAAAGTGTTTGGGCTCAAAGCTTTAGCACCATCAACAATAGCTTTGACCTATTCAAAGTGTTTGGGCTCAAAGCTTTAGCACCATCAACAATAGCTTTGAAATATTCAAAGTGTTTGGGCTCAAAGCTTTACCCAGATCTCTTGCTGTCCAAAATTGAGGTTAAAATCAAAACTTTCAAAAAGCTACAATTTAAATCGAACAATACGTGTCACCACCGCTTCAGCTAGTATGTGTATTCTGATCTCGTAACGTGAACAGTGCCAACTCATTGAAACCTACCAAAACTCGGATAAAGATAGTACAAAAAGAAACAAAGAAATAAAAACAAAAGAAATCAAGGAACAAAACAAATCGAGCAAAAACCTAGTCACTCTAAGTGTACCTACGTTCAACCCAAACCCTTAAAGTGCAGACATGTTTGTGCCCCACAAGACAGTTAGAGTATAATATGAACCGACTTGGTGTTTTGCCGAAACAAACCGATAAACGATAAAGAGACTGGCTATCCCCAAAATCACTTTTCAGTCGTTATTTTTCACCCACACACCATACCAGCGTAAAAGCTCTTGAAATAACGAGGCGTGATTCTCTTTAACTGTTTTGCAAAATGTAAAAGTTTTCTCAGCAACCACAGATCATCTTTCTCAATCTTATACAAGTTTTAAATAAACGAAGAGTCTTTAACTAACAATGCACAAATAGAATAATCAAATACGTTCACTAAATAACAGACACAAGAGCTATGCTTTTTCAATAGGAAGCCGTTATGTGTATGAACACAAGAAATGGATGAACAAAGAAATTCTTGAACTAATGGAAGAAAGAAGGAAATCTAAATCAGATCAGGTAAAATACAAAATGCTGAACAAGGAAGTGAAAAAGAAATGCAATGAGGCAAAAGAAAAATGGATAAATGAACAATGTCAAGAAATAGAGCAAAATCAACATTTAGACAGTAAATATATGCATTCAAAGATAAAGGAAGTAAGTGGAAAGCAGAGCTGCACCAGTACAAACTGCATTAAATCTAAAGACGGAACAGTGCTAATGGATAAAGAAGATGTTTTGAACAGATGGTCAGAATACATAGAGGAGCTTTTCAAAGACAATAGAGGAAAGAGACCTGCAATAAAGAAAAACACAGATGGCCCACCAATTTTAAAAGCAGAAGTAGAGGCAGCCATAAGAAAAATGAAACGTGGGAAAGCTACAGGTCCCGATGGGATATCAATAGAAATAATTCTAGCTCTAGAAGAAATGGGTATAGGGATGACAACTAAACTTCTCAATGCAATTTATGATAGTGGAGCAATCCCAGAAGACTTGGCAAAATCTGTATTTATAGCTTTGCCAAAAATCCCAGGTGCCACTGAGTGTGAGCTACATAGAACAATTAGTCTGATGAGCCACATTACCAAAGTTCTACTGAGAGTACTGATGCTTAGAATGCGCAAGAGCTTAAGACCAGAGATAGCTAAAACACAATTTGGTTTTGTCCCTGACAAAGGAACTAGGAATGCAATATTCACATTATCAATGTTAATGGAAAGATGTATTGAAGTTCAAAAGGATCTCTACATATGCTTTATTGACTATTCTAAGGCTTTTGACAAGGTAAAGCATGAAAAGTTGTTTGAGATGCTGAATCAGCTAGATATTGACGGAAAAGACTTGAGGGTGCTTAGAAATCTCTATTGGGATCAAACTGCTGCGGTAAGGGTAGGTGGAGAACTCAGTGAGTACACAAATATTAAAAGGGGAGTGAGACAAGGTTGTGTGATGTCCCCAGACCTGTTCAACTTGTACAGTGAAGTAATTTTAAGAAACTTGGATGGAAGTGAAGGACTCAAAGCGAATGGTGAAAATCTGAACAACCTAAGATAAGCAGATGATACTTCTCTATTAGCAGGATCGGAAGAGGATTTACAAAGGCTTCTAAATATTGTTGTAGAAGAGAGTGAAAAGCTGGGATTGTCTCTAAATGTAAAAAAGACTGAATGTATGGTAGTATCTAAGAAGAAAAACAATCCAGAATGCAAGCTTTTTAGCAAGGGAGAACAAATCAGGCAAGTACAGAAATTCAAATACCTAGGATATACATTGACATCTGACGGTAAATGCAGGACTGAAATTAAGAAGAGAATAGCCATTGCAAAGGCTTCTTTCCAAAAAATGAGCACCATTCTTAAAAATAGAAATATATCATTTTCAACCAAATTGAAGGTTTTGAAAGCATATGTGTGGTCTATACTTTTATATGGATGCGAAACTTGGACAATAACTGCAGGAACCAAGAAAAATTTAGAGGCAGCGGAAATGTGGTTCTACAGGAGAATGTTAAGAATATCATGGAAAGAAAAGAGGACAAACGAATCGATATTAGAAGAAACGAACCAAGAGAGATCCCTCATAAAAACAATAAGGAAAAGGCAACTGAAATTTTTAGGCCACATATGTCGCCATAAGGGACTGGAATTTTTATCTCTTACAGGCAAGATAGAAGGTACAAGAAGCAGAGGTAGACAAAGGATTACATTTCTTGATAGCTTGAGCTCTTTTGTAACAGGAAACAACAAAGACAACATAGCCTTACTGCGGATGACGGAAGATAGGGACAAGTGGAGAATCATGATCGCCGATGTCTGTTCCAGACAGGGCATTTGAGAAGCCGTTATGTGTATGAAGCTGAAGAAGTTTCTGGCTTTGTGCGAAACACAACACACCAGCTTGGTGAGGTACAGAGATTATGGCAAACGTGAAAGACTTCATGGGGAAACAACGGAAAGGACCAAAAGGAGCATCAACTAGCACAGCCCCGCCACTGTCCTTATAACCAAAGTCAGGGTTTATAACAATTGAAAATGAACTTTTGATGAATTTAAAGGACAACATAATTTCATGAACGCGTTTTTTTACTTTAAGAAGTTCAATTTTTTTTATTAGTAAAGCCTATACACAGAAAACAATGAAGAAAGTTTTAGCGTCAACCAAGTTTTCTAATAAAAACTTTGTACGGAGATACTTGGTCAGGTTTGCTGTGCAGATATTGAAAGGCTCGTGTGTAGTCTATGTTTATGGTTGTCACATAGTGTAGTGTGTAGTTTATGTTAATGGTTGTCACATAATGTAGTGTGTAGTTTATGTTAATGGTTGTCACACAATGTAGTGTGTAGTTTATGTTAATGGTTGTCACATAATGTAGTGTGTAGTTTATGTTAATGGTTGTCACATAATGTAGTGTGTAGTTTATGTTAATGGTTGTCACATAATGTAGTGTGTAGTTTATGTTAATGGTTATCACATAATGTAGTGTGTAGTTTATGTTAATGGTTGTCACATAATGTAGTGTGTAGTTTATGTTAATGGTTGTCACATAATGTAGTGTGTAGTTTATGTTAATGGTTGTCACATAATGTAGTGTGTAGTTTATGTTAATGGTTGTCACATAATGCAGTGCAGGTGAAGTCTGCTACCTCGGAGGCTACGTCTGTATCGAAGGAATTGGTTTTAGCCTAGACCCAGCCTCTTGCGTGAAACATGGCGGCCTCGAATTTTACATAATTCGAATTGCTTTATGGCCGCCAGACAACTAAGTCGGTAGAGCGTTGGGCTGACGTGTAAGAGATCCTGGCCCAAGTCCCAGCGGAGGATATCTGGTATTGGGCTCGGAGCCCATCTAACCAGTCCGCTATCCTTGGCTTCACGGAACATTTCTGGGTTGGAAGACGATTCTGCTGTAAATTTAGGAGACTAAAAACAAATTAAAGATCTAACCTTCGAATTGTTTAGATTGCAGATTCTAACGTTTTGGATGACATACTCGAACACAGATCAACAAATTGAGAACTACAAAAATCTAAATATAGATAATCTCTTAACAGTTTCACCTTACGCTTTTTGAGATATGACTTCAAGTTTTACTTCATACAATCCTGTCACATCTTACGCTGGATTTTCATTTCATGTATAGAAATTTTTTACTCTTCAGCAGAAAAAAATCATTTATATCACTCAATTGTTATTAACAAATTTATGCATCTTATCATAAAGAAGCACAGACTAAATTTGCTAATTTTTATTCCTATGTGTATTTTTTCTTTCTCCTGGAACAAATATAGAACAATGAAAAGTCATCGAGCATAAGATGACGATACAATACACTAGTAATTCTCACAGTTTAAGTTAATGAGGATTAGCTAGCGGTACAGAAACAGCGGTAAACTAGTAATTCTCACAGTTTAAGTTAATGAGGATTAGCTAGCGGTACAGAAACAGCGGTAAACTAGTAATTCTCACAGTTTAAGTTAATGAGGATTAGCTAGCGGTACAGAAACAGCGGTACACTAGCGGCGGGCGCCTCATAGACTCGATCGTCCACTCTAGAGACAGGGTATTTAATGAGCTTAATTAGTAGAAATACTCGCCCCAGGGCAAGAGCTGACTGACTGCAATCGGCAGGTAATCCTCAACATATGGCCTGTACAATGCCTCAAGATTATCCTCCCCTTGTTAGTCAATGTACTGTGAACTAGATCTGCTATAAATGATTGACCATGGTTCAAAGAATCCCGACTTTAACGTTTTCCTTTTCTTCCATTACTTTAACAACTTGCGCTCTTATAAAATAGACTTAACTTTCAGAATGAGAGACTTTTGTTTTTCTGTGGTATTTCGAGCACCAGAGAGCTGACACGAGAATTGTTTCCATCTACTTTTATCTTTCGATAAGAAATGACTACGTTAGTATTGCGCTCAAATAGTTTCCTTCTCAACTTAAAACAAAACCATCGGGGAAGCTAAATTTTAATAAAGACTTATGGCTTTTTCATCATTTGAATAAAGAATATCGGTGATGATCAAATACAAGATTCACACACAAGAAATTAGACTATCATAAACAAGTGCACTTACTCCTGTTTAGATTTAACACAATGTGGACAGCAGTTTCTCCTAAGCACAGCGTGAGCGCGACTGCTATAGTTGTTTTTCTTTGGAAACACCACAACTTCATTTGATAAATAACTCTGGCCTATCTTCAACACTTCTCAATATCCGACCATTATTCTATAAAGTATCGCCAGGACATCGATATGGACCCAGTCTCGCACAGTCCATATTTTCTACTTCTTACTTTATTAATTAAAGCTTTCACATTTTATCCTGGTGGGCAACTCGAATACGTGCCGGCTTTCTCTACAGAACCAACTCTCTCTGGTATAAGAACAAGGACAACTCGAATACGTGCCGGCTTTCTCTACAGAACCAACTTTCTCTGGTATAAGAACAAGGACAACTCGAATACGTGCCGGCTTTCTCTACAGAACCAACTCTCTCTGGTATAAGAACGTGGACAACTCGAATACGTGCCGGCTTTCTCTACAGAACCAACTCTCTCTGGTATAAGAACGTGGACAACTCGAATACGTGCCGGTCCTACAGAACCAACTCTCTCTGGTATAAGAACGTGGACAACTCGAATACGTGCCGGCTTTCTCTACAGAACCAACTCTCTCTGGTATAAGAACAAGGACAACTCGAATACGTGCCGGCTTTTGCTACAGAACCAACTCTCTCTGGTATAAGAACATGGACAACTCGAATACGTGCCGGCTTTCTCTACAGAACCAACTCTCTCTGGTATAAGAACGTGGACAACTCGAATACGTGCCGGTCCTACAGAACCAACTCTCTCTGGTATAAGAACATGGACAACTCGAATACGTGACGGTCCTACAGAACCAACTCTCTCTGGTATAAGAACGTGGACAACTCGAATACGTGCCGGCTTTTGCTACAGAACCAACTCTCTCTGGTATAAGAACATGGACAACTCGAATACGTGACGGTCCTACAGAACCAACTCTCTCTGGTATAATTGTTGCAAAAAAAAAAAAAAATGAATCTACCCATTTCTCTGGTCACAGAAATTACCAAAACTGTGTAACATCACATAACTACCATATGTCTCTTGATCTACGTATGATCAAAACTGTTTTAAACCCTATAAATACCACATGACCCTGAACCTACAATAATTTATATTTTTTAATAAAAAAGAGCCGAGAGGGAAACGAGTTATAGTAATGCAGTATAAGATTTCATAAGCAGGTCTCCCATTCTCTTCACCTTTGCATCTATAAAAAACCAAAGAGGAAATGGTAATGGATAGGATAGTATAAATACATGGTTCAGATGACAGAAAGACGTATATATTAAAAAAATACATAAGAAAATTTCAAAACAAAGAAAATAAGGGCAATTTAGAAGAACTGGATAAACCAAAACCTCTCGAATTCGAAGCAATATTAAACAGATTAAAAAAAATCAGGTGAATGCGGTTATAGTATTTCTTCGCAAGATTCTAGGCTGGCAAAAGAGGTGCACTTGGATACTTTACATAACAGGTAGCTTCAAGCGATGATAAGATGGCTGGCTCAGAAACACAGGTTTTAGAGTGAAAGGAAATCAAGATTTTCATACCGCACTATTCTGACTTGGTGTCCTCCAATTTTCCCAACCTCGATGTCCACTTGGCAACCCACAGTCATCTTGTTTACCTTGACCTCTCAAACCTGTGGACGATATCTTCCGCCACATGCTCAAAACGAGGCTACTTTTGATAGGGGCCTTAGGGCTAAGAGATTGGGGTCGGTGTTGATATGATAACTCAAGTTGATTGGTCGGGGTGGGAGGAACAGCAGGGAGACTACTCAAACTAGCTGTACTGACCTTACCACGCAGGGACGACACCTCCCGCATCAATGATGCATCTTTGCTGGACATGGTCATGTCTCTATCTCCTGTGTTCTCGCTTTGGAGTTTTGGACCCGTGGGAGGTCGCTGTAAGGCAAGAGGTGCCTTGGACGGGGGGACCATCATGGGCAAGCCCTCCACAGCAGTGATGGTCCCCAGGGAGGGGGAGAAAGGTACTCTGGGAGGTACCAGGCGGACACGGCCCCTCATTGGCTGCCTCTTGGCTGGACTCATACCTTTATTCATGGTGTAATACACACGGCAACACTGATCTAATAAGGAGAATTTTTCACTCGGAAAAACTTGTCAGAAAGTTTCGAGATTTAGTTGGAAGCTTAAATGTTGCATACCGAGGTTACGTGTGAATCAGCAAAGAAATCTTGCGGCAACATTAAGTCCTTGGTTTTTTAATTTTTTTAAGTGAGATACACTTCATGGTCATGGAATCGCAAAAACACCACCATCTTTATTTAAATTTTGACTAAGGAAACCTGAAACCAGGAAGTGGTGTGGCCTGAAGCTCTGCTTCTGAGAAGACTTAAAATTTAAAGCCCAGGAATCGATCAAGCATGAGAAAATTCTAAGAAATACTTCCCAGATTTTTTAAATTTTGGGACGGTGAGAATGGATCTTGGTATTGTCCCTGGCGTAACGCCGTCGTCTGTGGGACTTTGTTAAAAAGGAAACTCTGCTACTGATAAACAGGCGAAACACATTTCTCGGAGACAGGAGGCTGAACTGTGGGATATTAGTGTTGTTATGTTTTTTACATTTAGCTGCGGCAACGCTTATCAGGTACAGATCAACCCATCATGAAAGTTACACTACATCGATATTACGCAAAAGAGAAAAACAGAGAGAGAGAGAGAGAGAGAGAGAGAGAGAGAGAGAGAGAGAGAGAGAGAGAGAGAGAGAGAGAGAGAGAGAGAGAGAGAGAGAGAGTAAAACAAGATAAATAAAGAGAAAGAGAGAAACCAGAGAAGTGTTGAGATTTGTGGTAAATCAGTTGTCTGAGCACAGATTCACTGGTTAAATGAGGAACAATTCCCTGTATTGTCCTATAGTGCAACCAAATTAGTGTCCTTGTCTGTAGTGCAACAAATTAGTGTCCTTCTTGTCTATAGTGCAACAAATTAGTGTCCTTCTTGTCTATAGTGCAACAAATTAATGTCCTTCTTGTCTATAGTGCAACAAATTAATGTCCTTCTTGTCTATAGTGCAACAAATTAATGTCCTTCTTGTCTATAGTGCAAAAAATTAATGTCCTTCTTGTCTATAGTGCAACAAATTAGTGTCCCTCTTGTCTATAGTGCAACAAATTAGTGTCCCTCTTGTCTATAGTGCAACCAAATTAGTGTCCATCTTGTCTATAGTGCAACAAATTAGTGTCCCTCTTGTCTATAGTGCAACCAAATTAGTGTCCTTCTTGTCTATAGTCGACCAAATTAGTGTCCCTCTCGTCTATAGTCGCCCAAATTAGTGTCCTTCTTGTCAATAGTCGACCAAATTAGTGTCCTTCTTGTCTATAGTCGACCAAATTAATGTCCCTCTTGTCTATAGTGCAACAAATTGGTGTCCTTCTTGTCTATAGTCGACCAAATTAGTGTCCTTCTTGTCTATAGTGCAACCAAATTAGTGTCCCTCTTGTCTATAGTCGACCAAATTAGTGTCCCTCTTGTCTATAGTCGCCCAAATTAGTGTCCTTCTTGTCAATAGTCGACCAAATTAGTGTCCCTCTTGTCTATAGTGCAACAAATTGGTGTCCTTCTTGTCTATAGTCGACCAAATTAGTGTCTCTCTTGTCTATAGTCGACCAAATTAGTGTCCTTCTTGTCAATAGTCGACCAAATTAGTGTCCTTCTTGTCTATAGTCGACCAAATTAATGTCCCTCTTGTCTATAGTGCAACAAATTGGTGTCCTTCTTGTCTATAGTCGACCAAATTAGTGTCCTTCTTGTCTATAGTGCAACCAAATTAGTGTCCCTCTTGTCTATAGTCGACCAAATTAGTGTCCCTCTCGTCTATAGTCGCCCAAATTAGTGTCCTTCTTGTCAATAGTCGACCAAATTAGTGTCCTTCTTGTCTATAGTCGACCAAATTAGTGTCCCTCTTGTCTATAGTGCAACAAATTGGTGTCCTTCTTGTCTATAGTCGACCAAATTAGTGTCTCTCTTGTCTATAGTCGACCAAATTAGTGTCCTTCTTGTCAATAGTCGACCAAATTAGTGTCCTTCTTGTCTATAGTCGACCAAATTAGTGTCCCTCTTGTCTATAGTGCAACCAAATTAGTGTCCCTCTTGTCTATAGTCGACCAAATTAGTGTCCCTCTTGTCTATAGTCGCCCAAATTAGTGTCCTTCTTGTCAATAGTCGACCAAATTAGTGTCCTTCTTGTCTATAGTCGACCAAATTAGTGTCCCTCTTGTCTATAGTGCAACAAATTGGTGTCCTTCTTGTCTATAGTCGACCAAATTAGTGTCTCTCTTGTCTATAGTCGACCAAATTAGTGTCCTTCTTGTCTATAGTGCAACCAAATTAGTGTCCCTCTTGTCTATAGTCGACCAAATTAGTGTCCCTCTTGTCTATAGTCGACCAAATTAGTGTCCTTCTTGTCAATAGTCGACCAAATTAGTGTCCCTCTTGTCTATAGTCGACCAAATTAGTGTCCTTCTTGTTTATAGTGCAACATATTAGCTTCCCTCTTGTCTATAGTGCAACCAAATTAGTGTCCTTCTTGTTTAGCTAATTTTTTTTCTTCTCAGCTAAAGTGATGCCAAGAAGACGAAATTCAACGGTTTAGAGTTTAGATCTTATTACGCTTTAATCATGATTATTTTTTTACAATAACCTTTCTTTAAACGATAAGTGATGAGCCATAGTAAGCCAAAATAGCTGATAATTTCCGACTTTTCCATCGAAGTTACTGACACACAGTTGAGAATTATTCAAATGTATTGATCCTAGCTATCTTTCATTATTGAACTGGGCGAGAAAAAGAAAAAAATAATAACTGAAAAACGTCCGTTAAATGAGGAAAATTTCCGAGACGAGTGCTTGTAAGTGTAGATCCAAGAGTATATTTTTTTAACATGCTTACCCAAAACATACGATATAATAATGATATTATTGTGGTGACGCATATTGTGGAACATAGCATTCACTAAGGATCTGTAATTGATAAAGTCTGTGATCCCAGAGTTTCTGTATTTTATGTTCTTATCGGGGTCACAACAAGATCAACAACCAATGGTGATTAAGGTGAAGTTTTGAACGCTGATGAGGATATATTTGGATGATTTGATTTTAACGATCTTAGTTTATTTCTTTTTTTTTTTTTAACTCCCCAAACTCTTGAATTAACGTGTCGAGAGAGGTGGAAGAAAACTTGAACACCAAAACCAAATTGTCCTATAAATCTCATGAGCTAGTAAAAGAAAAAAACACCCAATCTTAAACACAAGAACTGAATCACGTTGCTGGTCTCTTCCTCCATGTGAAACTGAGATCACTGCACTGTGGGCAAGTCCAGGTGGAGTCTAAATAGCCAAACAAGAATATACATTGTCAATGCCGAGAAAACTCTGCTCTATGAGACATAATTCTCCGCACACAATTCTAAACTCCCAATATATTGTTGCTGCAGCTCTAGATATAGTGACTGGGTAACAGAAGGTTAGGAGAAAGTCACAGAATTGTCCGTCTACTCTCCACAAAAGCTCTACATTGGTTCAGAATGTCGAAATTCTCACAAAAAGTTCGCTGGTCTGTTTGATGACCAGGTCAAACAAAAGGTGAAATATTTCATTGACTCCACCCCGATAAGATTCTTGGAGCCACAGTTCGTCCAGCGCTGGTCTTTTTTTTATCACGGGGAAAACATACGCGTTTCATTTGCTTAGCGATGAATAACTGACTACTGGTACTTGGGCACAAGAGCGACACCTGTCTTCTCTTGTTGAGAAAATTCTAAAGCCGGTAGACTTTCATTCTATCCCATAGTTTATTAATATTATCTCTCCCCTCCCCCCCCCACCCTTTCAAATCTCTCCCACCCCGCCACCGTCTTATCAATCGTTTTAAGAGTTACAGATAAACTTTTCATACACCTTGTCAATTCATCTTCCTGTCCTCCTCCTCCTATAACTCATTTTGATTCTTCTTTCTCTCTCTTCTCCTCTTCATTTTTCTTCTTCTCTCCCAAAAGCGGCAGACAACCCAGTGCAGGGTTGGACTAACAATAAGATCCCAAGTTAGATCCCATGCTCGGCTTGGCGGAGAACTGCCACCTCATTATTACTTACTTTGGAAACTTAGGGGACGTAGAACATATCAAGAAATTCTTGATCTTTCTGTATTTCTGTATATCTTTAAAATCTTTTTTTCAGGCATGTGAAATTAGCAATTTTTGAATCCCGAGCATCTATGGCGCAACCATTAACTTTCTCGAAAGGTAACCGCTTGTAAGCCACAACATTCCATTTATCGCTCCCTAGTCTGTCTATAATGACGTTAATAACGGTCACCCTCCACAGTAATTATTTGTTGTTCTCAGATCTCCGGAGATCTACACCAGGCCAGGACATTGCCTGGACCAACATTGTCCGCTCAGTGTGTGAAGCTCTGTCCACAAGGGAACAAAGTCTGGTTTCCGGCTCTGCTGGGAGCACAGTGCTTGCCCTGCGGCCGTGGAACTTGCTAGAACACACAGACTGTGTTGAAACTTTTCTCTTCTCTCAGGGCGTCTCGAAAAAAAAAAAAAAACCAAACTATTTTTATCTCTTCGCTTTTCTGTTTCTTTTACAGAAAGAAGTAACCGTGTACAGAGAATCCCTTGTAACATAAGCAACAGACCAGGAGCTGGAGACGAGCCAGGAGAACAGTTGTGGCGAGGATGTCTGAACCAGTAAGCGAAGGGTTGAAAGAAAACAGTTGGTTTGTTTGCTTAGCAATGATGGTCGAACCTCACAGAACTTTACATGTGCACAGACCGGCTTTGATGAGAAAAGGCAATGAATCTTAGTTTGCCATACCAGTATTTTTTGTGGCACTTTGAAAGTTCGTGGGAAAAAAAAATACAACCATAAAAGCGAGGACAGAGATAACCTATAATTCGTTTACTGGAAGGCAGAAGATGCCTGATATCAACTTGATCGAAAATAATATATATATATATATATATATATATATATATATATATATATTAATGTAACAAAAAACAAAACAAAACCACAAACAAAAATAAAAAAACCCAAAAAGCAACGCCACAAAAGCCAGCAAAAAGACCTGAAAGCTTAAGTTCTTTTTTCGCGTTTTTTATCTGCATATTGACTAAGGTAATTAGACACAATGCCTAATGTGACGTGAATGGTCATCGCATGTCACCGGTGTGGTTTATTTTTACTTTCCGAGTCAGAAGATCTTATTACTGACATCGAAACGCGTACATAACTCAATGCAGAAATCCAGTTACCTATTCATTTCGGTTGGGAGAATCTGTAAAACAGGACATCAAGGTGAGAGCGCAGCAACTAGCATGGTCGACATCGATCGGCAGTACACATCACCAAAGACTTAGGAGCTTTTTACTTAAATCTCACATTGACCAGTCAGTTCTCCACTGACATGTGAAGTGTTAAGCTTCATCGAGAGACTTCCGTTTTGTAACAGAGAACTGTTAAGGAGAACTTTGATCTCATCCCGGTATTCAATCAAGTTAATTGGAGCAACAATAATCACATTGGCAACGACTGCCAACAAGAAATATTAAAAACCGTGTCTTGGATTGAATTCGAGAGCTGCCATTGGTGATAAACAAGCCAGACTTATGTTGATCCAAAATACGAAATGTATATTGACCTCATGAATATAAATCGAGTGATCAAAACTGTTTGCGTAAACCCTTGATCAAGTTCGATCGTTTTAATTGTTCCTTTCAGAATTTATTGACTCAGCTGTGAAGAAAGAATGTATGCCTGTTATCAGCATGGCGGCCTACGGAAAACACTGTTCTGTCTATCCAAACATTGCATATACAGGATGGGTTATATACATTGTTTTAACAGTGCACTTTTTCCTGAATCTTCTGTTCGCTCTTCTCTGTATTTATTTACCTCGAATCCCTCATTGTTATTACTTTCTTATCTTTTCTAATCTTTCTCTCCCCCCCATTCTCTCTCTCCCCACTACCTTTTAAACCACCTCTAAATCTACCTATGTCACTCGAGTTAATCCGATTATCATGATCTGTCTTTACAACTTCTTTCCTGTTTAGGTCTTTCATTCTGACTTAAGAGTCCCGACCTTTCTTGATCAAATTTGCGAATCGACTTGTAAAGAGTAGTCAATGTCAATTTGATTCTTTTGAGGATGAATTGAACTTGCGGCGACAACAAACTATATAACATTTACTTTAATGTCTCAAAAGTCTGTGTTATCAAAGTACAAATTCTAGAGAGCCTGAATGAATAAAACGTTAAATATTTCATCCCTTGTCCTCTCTTACCCTTCGGGTTTGAAATAAAGTGATTTTTAAAGTACTCAATCCTCTCATACGGACTCGGTAACTTTTAAGCCTTTTGAAGTCACAAAGGACGCGCCTAACTGCCCTAACTCACTATAAAGAGGCTAGCAAATTATGAGTAAGATGATGTGAGGCAGTGAGAGTAATATCCTTTACCAGAGACAGTCTAAATCTGCTCAGACCGGTCTTAGGTGGCGATCACCGTTCTAGCAGACTGCTCACACATCTACATCTCACCGACGTTCCATGTCAGATAGGACAGACCCAGCAAGGGCCGTACTACATGCTCCTCTCACGAGGGAAAACGCTGAGGAGCTTTCTCTGCTGGTAGTTATAAAAGTTAATGGCTAATTTATAGTTAAAGAGCAATTCTGCCTTAAACCGCGTATATTTGTTTGGACAATTAAATTTTGTATCTTTACTGCTGCATCGATTTTGTATATTACGTCTTCATTGTCTAAGACCTTCGCATTGAACGCATATACAGCGGGCGATCACTCTAAACCACCTGGTAACATCTGTCTAATCCCTACATTGTCAAGGTGATAGCAACAGACACTGTCTATAACCTTATCTGACAATGCCATTCGCTGTAAGAATTTTCATAAATCTTGCCTCTATCGCCTGAGCAGGGACCCGGACACTAGACAGGACTGAGACCCTCTTGGCACTGGATTACTGGAGATAAGCTCAGGAATAATAACTTTCTCCCCGCAATCATAAACTATTAGATCTCATGATAAATAGACATCCAACTTACTCCTCCTATTCAAATGATTTGCTATAGGAATGGTTCAAAACTGTTCCTTTACCCATTTTTTTTTTTTTTTTTTTGGGGGGGGGGGGTGGGGGCGGGGAAAAGGGGGGGCGCTTCACTGAGCCATATCAAAAAGGAAAAAAAGTACACTCTCTCTCTCTCTCTCTCTCTCTCTCTCTCTCTCTCTCTCTCTCTCTCTCT
>JAWDGP010006903.1:180000-185000 GCA_033675545.1 Elysia crispata
CCTAGGTCTAGCTTTGTCTTTCCCAGGTTCTGTCACTGTTCGACAGCTTTGTCTTTCTTTCAGTTAAACATGCATTCTAAGATCCGATGAAACCTAGCTTGTTTTTTTTTTTTTTTGAGAAAAAAAAAAACAACAAATAACAACCTTCAAGCCAGAAAATAAGTCATTCCTATCTCGGCAAGATGCTAGGTGCCGTCAAGAGGTGCTAGTTCAATCCCCTCATTTTGCCCTTTCGGCTATTTTTACCTCTTTCGTCCTACTTGTCTCCAGTTGCTGTTTTATTCATTTGATTTTCAATCACTTGAATCTTCAGATCCTTAGGTCTAACTTCTTCCGTTCATGCCACTATCGTTGATTCACTGTTTCTTATAAAACACACACACCTGGATCTATCTAGATCCACAATGCGACATTACAAAAAAGTTATGGAACCTTTTCTAAAGTCATGAGTTCTTTTAAAAAAACCCAGAAGCGCTCAGAAGACATCAGTACAGTAGATATTATTTGTCGTGGAATTCCTTCTTGGTCATATATAAAACAAACACGATTGGCCGTTCAAATGAACAGGAGGGGAAAACAACTACATTGAAGAAATGCAAACCTCTTAAAGATAACAGACTTATTTCCTCCAGAGCCACACAACTGCACTGAGGAAAATAGCAATGAACAGATGGTGAAGACTATCGCCGTTCACATCCTAGTGCTTCGACTGTGTTCTGTCTTCTGCTATTGACCTCAGATGGTCAAGGTCGTTCTTGGTTTTGAATTTTAGTTATTCGAATGAGGTCTTTGTTGATGACTGGCGGCAGTGTTGTTATGGGCCTTCCTCGAATTTAATCACTTTTAGGAACAAAGAATGCCTCCATAGCTTTGTTTGCTGGAATGTCTTTATCTCGCCTCAGAATAATTATGTCCAAACAGGCGCCACCGGCTTTCAAGGCTGGTTATAGAGTTCCGTTTTTCATTGCATTGTTTATATAGAGATTTATTTGTCATCTTTACTGGCTATTTGATCTGAATGATTTGTTTGAATTGTTTTCAGTGCAATAAAAAAGCAAATTTTACAAAAATAACTGTTATATTTCCTCCAGAGCCCTACAACTACATTAAAGAAAAGCAAACTTTACAAGTATAAAGGATCTCCTCCAGAGCCACTCATAGTGCAATTTTAAAATAATATTATAAACTTTTAGAACCTTGAGACATTAGAATTCTTCTCACGCTGTCATGAAGATATTTTTTAAATGAAGAAGATTTCTCCACAAAAAAGTAATCAAAATTTAAGTCCAATCTTTTTAACAGTCTTTTTTTCAGTTTATCTCTCCATCAAGACCATGATGTAAAGCTCAACCTGATGTGATGAAAAAAAGGGCTCTTCAATGCAAAATAAAAACGTGCAACTGCTCAGATAATATTGCAGTGGAAAAAATAAAATCAAGATTCTAGATAATATTACACTGGGAGTTTGTGCCCCCTCCTCGTCTGACACCAGGAAATTTGAGATCCAAGAGATGCCTAGAGCATCCAAAATGACCATGATAGTATTATTGATTCGATATCATTTCAGGCATTAGATCGATAATGTGAAAAAAAAAAAACCAGCTAAAAAAACAACAACAAACCATATTAACAAATTGAGAACCCAGAAATATAAAAGACCAACGTTTGCTACGGATAGTTTAGTGTTATCATCTACATTTATCGGAGTTTTAAAGACGAAGATTTAAAATTCCTAATGATGTCATGATTACGCGTGGATTGCAGACGTTACTGCCCGACTGAACTCACCTGGTTGTAGGAGTTATCCCAATAGTAATTTTTCAACATGTCATAGAAGGAGCTGGGGCCGCTATACAAGCTGACTGTCTCGTAACCTGCGAATGCGCAGCTTGCTTGAGCAAATCCGGTCACATGATTCATTGACCTTGTCCAAGTTGGAGGCAGATCACGTGACACTGACGCCGGATGTGATTTCTCGTGCACATCACAGCCGCACCGTTTGTCCAGGTCATAGGTCACTTCGCACAAAGTCGGGTGTGCTGCCGACAGTTTGGAATGCTCGAAGAAAGGCATGTTGTTCTAACACTAGATTTGTGTTATCAATAAAACAGCAAGGTGGCAAGTATGTGAATTACTCCATAGATATGTGTACCGCATCCTTCTCGACCATGGCCCATATTAAAGTCACTCTAGAAACAAACAGAAACTCATGATAAGACCTCTTTACGGGGACAAAATTCGGCAGTCAGAGTTAGAAAAAAATGGTTTCACTTCTGAAAACACTAACAAATTTGATAATTTTATATAAGACATAAATCACTGACGAGTAGCTTCCATAACTGTTTCCGGACTACAATTATATAATCGTTACTAATCAATATAGGAAATCAGCTAATTCTATACTGTCCAAATCTATTTTAGATAACTTCTTATAGCCTGTATAACGGCTATGAATTGCCGCAAAAATTGCTCAAAAGTGCATGGCCCTGCGGGAATTCATGGATACACATTTATTTAAACCTACATAACAAAGCATTTTTTAAAATGACCTAAATTTGGATCTGGTTTTTTTTAAATTACATTACTATTCATATTGCGACTACTCGTAGAAACTTATTATATAACCCTTTTAGGCAAAGAATAGGAAAAGCCCAATCACCTGATCTATTAAAGTACACTATGAAAAATAAACATAGTATCATTTTATAGAATGACTAAAATCTGAGTAAAATATTTACTCAAAATGTGTACAAGTCAATATCATGACAAAAACATGTTGGCTTTAATTCTAATAATCTTTAAAGAGAATATATAAATATGGGTTAAACAATAAGAACGATCTCCCTATCTGTATCTCCCATGGTAGAGAGGTCTATGATTGGTTGTCTCAACCACATTCACTGTTTCGAATCTCGCATTTTGCAAAAACTTTTTGTTGTTGTTTGTTTAGTATTATCCCATAGGCGTAGCTTCTATCCTTTTATTGCTTTTAGGATCACTGTGATGTGCTGAATACATGATTTTTAACTTACTTATCTAATAAAGAGAAAGGTTGAATGCAATTCAATAAGTAAAACTGTAGTTAGATCTAGAACCTAACTTTCTTTTAAAACTCACAGGAAATCATTAACTTTTCAATCTAGAAATCTATAATACATTTTGAATACAACAGGAATATATTCTAATTTAAAGGTGAAAAAATTATCGGGAGATGTAGATAATCACTGTAAACAGAATAATCATTTAACTATAAAATATGTAGAATGCGGAACTATTATTTCATTCTGCTTTTACACTTTCTGCTTGTAAAGATTTGGGACAAGTTTCTACGAACAGATTCACGTATTACTCAGCCATTGTTTGCGCCTTGCACGAGCAAGCAATTAACGTTAGATGTGAGCAAGATTTTCTCTGCTCTGAATATAACTTACTGTCATATGAGAGAACTCCAATCGCTCTGTGATGAGATTTTTGAGGCCTAATGGATAAAGTTAACTTTGGTGTGGTTTAATCAAAATCTGTTCGTGAGATCAGATTGTGTATTTTAATCTTTTATGTTTATCCTGTGAAATTGACGTGAATGTGTGTATGATAATTTGCAGGGTTATCTAAAATTCAAATGGTGCCCCCCTCACCACCTTAAAAAAAATAACGAAATAATCCCCCCCTCCCCTCAAAAAAACAAAAAAACCCCAAAAAAAAACCCACAACCCCTCCCCCCAAAAAAAAAAAACAAAAACAAAAAAAACAACCAAAAAACAAAAAACAAAAAACAAAACAACAAAACAAAACAAAACAAACAGTGCTGACAGTTAATTAATATGATACAAGTATGCTCATACTGTTCCAGGCTTCCGAAAAAGTTTGAGAAATTTCTTCATTTAGTCTCTAGATCTAAAACATATAAAATTTACTCTTTTATTAGATAAATAATAATCGATGGTGGCAGGTTTTAGTCTAAACTTCGCAGTAGCATTTATTTATAGTGGTTTCTGACATCTATTTCGTCTAGACTTTTAGGTCAAGGTCTTGATGTGAGCAAAATAAAAAATAATAAATAAATAAAAAAAAGCACCAATAATAAAACAATAAAACTGCTCTTTGGATCTTTAATACAAAAGATAGAATGCTAGTTTTTTAAGCATTTCAATTATTGGCGATAAATTTTTATCTTGCTTTATCCACTGAACAAACGTGACGACCTAAGCATTCCATGATGAAAATAAAGTACTAGTAAGGGCCTAGCACTTCTTCCTTCTCGTTTTACAACATTTTTTAGCAATAAATAAAAAAATCTCATTCTTGCTCAATATAAGGTTACTTCTATAATGCGACTATCTAGATCTAATTTTGAGTACAAGGTACGGTTCTTCACCGTCGTCATGGTGAAGTGCCTAGTTACCGGCAGGTATGCAGAGAATGATAGAGAAAAATATCATTAGTTAAGAGGTCGGTCCACTCAACAGTTATTTATTTTGATGAAATTCTTTCACACTATGGCATTTACACCCTGTATTTTCCAAATAAAGTTACAATAAACAAACTCGAAATATCTTATTCAAGAATGGCCGTATTTGTACTGATTGATAAGTTTCGATTTATCCATTTTAAGAATTAACTGCACAGGAAAGCTATTTACAAAATATCTCCCCAGAATTGTTTTATGGGGCGCGTCGGTAGCAACTAAAGTTAGAACGGGTTAATTGTTAGAAGTTGATGTACTCTTTCTGGGCATACAAGGAGACGTAAACAATCTCAAGTTATCAATAAACTGTCTGAGTCCATAGGAAATATCAATAAAATATCAACTCTCTGCAGCACAGCATATTATTTCACGATAATATGTTATTAACGTGGATGAATTTTCTTCCTTCTTAGTTAAAATCAAGTTTAGAGGTCTACTTAGTTGTTTACTAAATGAAACACTCATGTCAATATTACTATCATCCTGTCGTAAATCCAGAATTCAGTTATGTAAAGTGGAGATCCATCCACATTGA
>JAWDGP010006903.1:192500-195000 GCA_033675545.1 Elysia crispata
GTTTACCACTTCTCTTTTATCAGGTGTCAGGCCACTGTCTACTAACGGATTCACTTCACTCTACCTCCAGGCCACAGTAGTTTCACATAACCAAGTCTCTTCCCTCTATTATCACACCACTGTAGTTTCTACTTCCGGCACACGCAAGTTCTTTCTTCCAAGCCAACTTGCTTTATCCAAGCCAGTAAAGTTCTCACTGCAGGACAGTATAGTTCCCAGTACCCGAGATCTTCATTTTCTTGTACCGGACCAGTATAGTTCCCAGAACCTGAAACTTTCATTTTCTTGTACCGGACCAGTATAGTTCCCACTATCTGAAACCTTCATTTGCTTGTACCGGACCAGTATAGTTCCCACTATCTGAAACCTTCATTTTCTTGTACCGGACCAGTATAGTTCCCAGTACCTGAGACCTTCATTTTCTTGTACCGGACCAGTATAGTTCCCAGTACCTGAAACTTTCATTTTCTTGTACCGAACCAATATAGTTCCAGTACCTGAGACCTTCATTTTTTTGTACCGGACCAGTATAGTTCCCAGTACCTGAGACCTTCATTTTCTTTTATCGGACCAGTATAGTTCCCAGTACCTGAGACTTTCATTTTCTTGTACCGGACCAGTATAGTTCCCAGTACCTGAGACCTTCATTTTCTTGTACCGGACCAGTATAGTTCCCAGTACCTGAGACCTTCATTTTCTTGTACCGGACCAGTATAGTTCCCACTACCTGAAATCTTCATTTTCTTGTACCGGACCAGTATAGTTCCCAAAACCTGAGACCTTCATTTTCTTGTACCGGACCAGTATAGTTCCCAGTACCTGAAACTTTCATTTTCTTGTACCGAACCAATATAGTTTCCAGTACCTGAAACCTTCATTTTCTTGTACCGGACCAGTATAGTTCCCAGTACCTGAGACCTTCATTTTCTTGTACCGGACCAGTATAGTTCCCAGTACCTGAGACCTTCATTTTCTTGTACCGGAACAGTATAGTTCCCAGTACCTGAGACCTTCATTTTCTTGTACCGGACCAGTATAGTTCCCAGTACCTGAGACCTTCATTTTCTTGTACCGGACCAGTATAGTTCCCAGTACCTGAGACCTTCATTTTCTTGTACCGGACCAGTATAGTTCCCAGTACCTGAAACTTTCATTTTCTTGTAACGAACCAATATAGTTCCAGTACCTGAGACCTTCATTTTCTTGTACCGGACCAGTATAGTTCCCAGTACCTGAGACCTTCATTTTCTTGTACCGGACCAGTATAGTTCCCAGTACCTGAAACTTTCATTTTCTTGTACCTGAGACCTTCATTTTCTTGTACTGGACCAGTATAGTTCCCAGTACCTGAAACTTTCATTTTCTCCCAGTACCTGAGACCTTCATTTTCTTGTACCGGACCAGTATAGTTCCCAGTACCTGAGACCTTCATTTTCTTGTACCGGACCAGTATAGTTCCCAGTACCTGAAACCTTCATTTTCTTGTACCGGACCAGTATAGTTCCCAGTACCTGAGACCTTCATTTTCTTGTACCGGACCAGTATAGTTCCCAGTACCTGAGACCTTCATTTTCTTGTACCGGACCAGTATAGTTCCCAGTACCTGAAACTTTCATTTTCTTGTATCGGACCAGTATAGTTCCCAGTACCTGAGACCTTCATTTTCTTGTACCGGACCAGTATAGTTCCCAGTACCTGAGACCTTCATTTTCTTGTACCGGACCAGTATAGTTCCCAGTACCTGAGACCTTCATTTTCTTGTACCGAACCAGTATAGTTCCCAGTACCTGAGACCTTCATTTTCTTGTACCGGACCAGTAAAGTTCCCACTATCTGAGACCTTCATTTTCTTGTACCGGACCAGTATAGTTCCCAGTACCTGAGACCTTCATTTTCTTGTACCGGACCAGTAAAGTTCCCACTATCTGAAACCTTCATTTGCTTGTACCGGACCAGTATAGTTCCCAGTACCTGAGACCTTCATTTTCTTGTACCGGACCAGTATAGTTCCCAGTACCTGAGACCTTCATTTTCTTGTACCGGACCAGTATAGTTCCCAGTACCTGAGACCTTCATTTTCTTGTACCGGACCAGTATAGTTCCCAGTACCTGAGACCTTCATTTTCTTGTACCGGACCAGTATAGTTCCCAGTACCTGAGACCTTCATTTTCTTGTACCGGACCAGTATAGTTCCCAGTACCTGAGACCTTCATTTTCTTGTACCGGACCAGTATAGTTCCCAGTACCTGAAACTTTCATTTTCTTGTATCGGACCAGTATAGTTCCCAGTACCTGAGACCTTCATTTTCTTGTACCGGACCAGTATAGTTCCCACTATCTGAGACCTTCTATTTCTTGTACCGAACCAGTATAGTTCCCAGTACCTGAGACCTTCATTTTCTTGTACCGGACCAGTAAAGTTCCCACTATCTGAGACCTTCATTTTCTTGTACCGGACCAGTATAGTTCCCACTATCTGAGACCTTCATTTTCTTGTAC
>JAWDGP010006903.1:200000-210000 GCA_033675545.1 Elysia crispata
TCCGGCTCGATGACCCTAACAATAGGTATCCGGCTCCACCCGCTGGGCTGAGGTTTGGAGTCGCTCTCTGATCCTTCTCCCTTCCTGTTCTCCATTGTGTGGAAGATATCACGGCACGACAGTAGGAAAATAGTCCCAGATGATATCTGAATAGATGTGCTCGGATCTCAGCGAATTGGTCGTTCCGCAGTCACGGAATTGATCTTTGAGTGTTGTGCGAGAATCGGTGAGTCATTTCGAACATGCTAGTTTTGTGTATCCAACAAGTCACCCCCAGAACGGACTTTTTTCACAGGGGAGAGCGACATCTCTAAGGTATAATCAACGAAATGAACAGTAGGAAATGTCAATGATTCCCATGCTGATCCATTCTCCAAGAGATATGTGAAGCGCGTTAATCACAAACATCAGATTTCTCTTACAATGAATAGTGTTACTGAGTGAAAGTTTTGAAGAAGCAATTAGCTGAGAACGCGAGTTTGATGAATGCTGATTATAGATCGACAAATTAAGTTTTTCAAAACTTGAAATCTTTAGAAATGATACTCAATATTTGAGCAGTAGAATCTTGTTTTTTTCTAATTAGGTTAAAAGATATAATCAGCAAAAATCTTAAAACATCGCCTAATAAACCCTTGGATATTTAAACAAAAATTTACTCCTAACAACAAAAGGGATACATTTTTTTTGCTGCATTTATATTTAAGTCTTATTTAATTCTATCTATGCCCATTTCTTTCCACGGCACTTTGTATATAGGAGATAATAATTAGACCCGCAAGCCACGCTTCCCGTGATCCTCCAGCACCGACCCAGATATTGAGCTGATAGAGATCGCGTATAGAAAATTACATCGAAAGGTATCCTTGACGCCTGGGTACTATCTTCCTCTCCTATATTACTGGCTCACAAGGGTTAATAATCATAGTTTAAAAAATGGCGTTATCTGTGATGTCTGAACATTCGACGAACGATGTTTGACAAACAGAGAGTGTCCTAACATCCTTGAGAATAATAATGAAATGATCCTTTTATTGATAGAACGAAACTCAAGTTTGTCAAATGCTATATGATTTACTGTGCTTGTCTTAACATGTATATGTTATTATGGCAAGATATGCCTACATTCATAATCATCATACACATGACCTTGACCTTGTATTTCTCAGGCTGGAAGAGTCACAAGAGTGAGGCAAGTTTTCAGGAGGAAACTCACTGCAGTTTAAACGATAAACATTCTAGACTTGCATTGTGCTCTGCCAGAGGAAAAGAAATATCACCCTTCACGTTCAGATGCACACGATTTGATTTACTCACAGCTGAATTTTAGCAAACACTGTGGCGAATTTTCATTAACTTATACTTGCACAGCTTAAATCAATCTCGCCTTAAATTAAAACGAGTTAACATAATTGCGCTCATCGCATAAGATGTACGGGGTAACTCTGAGGCGCAATTACTTACACAAACATTGAAAACTCTCTATCAATTTTTCCATGAAACTAGATTTATTAAGACTGCTTGCCACTATAGAATCTCAAAATTCAAATACAGGGGCAAGAGCAACTAACATCAGTATGATGTTGTGATAAAAATGTTTAAATAACATTTAAAAAAAAAATCAAATCATTTCCTCAAAACATTGAGAAACGTTCACAGCAACTTCATAGCAGAGCTGGTCATGATCACAATGAAACAATCCCTAAAAAAAGCGAACAGTTCATCTGAAACCGCAAACATCTAATATAAAGCAAAATGAAGAAAAAGTTTGCACTTTCTCCCAAGTGCGTCAGATGTAAATTCAAAAGAAACGAAGCTTTGTGTTCTGGATCTGCACCGAATCATCAATACCAGGAAGAGAACGGCAAGCTCAGGCGCAGAGCATCAGGCTTCCTGGTGTATACCGAGACCAGGTTGGGGCGACCACAGCAACAAACATCTTACCGCCATCAGAGAGAGCAATCTAGGCATTACTAGATCTTGACTCAAAGCAGCTTAAAGGAAGGCTCGGTCTTGCGACATTTCTCCACACAGACCAGGAGCTGGCTGTGACAGCCAGCCAGAGCTGAGAAGGTGTTTGTTTTGTAGAGAGAGCTAGGCTTTTGGCTGCTGTTCAGATGATTGGGGTTGTCACAGGAGATAAAGTTAGAGGTTTAAGATAGGAATATGCGCATTCTATCAAGGCTTTTAGCTCTATAAGACAACGATAACAAAAACAACAAAAGGACGACAGCGACAGCACAAAAAAAAAAAAAAAAAAAAAAAAAAAACCCAATAAACCTACTAAAAAATCCCCCGAAAACGATAACAGTAGCAAGAATAGAAACAGCAACAACAATTGCTCTAGGAACTTCTACAACCACTTTTTCTATCTGAAATGTACAAACAAAAAAAAATTACAAAAAATAACAACAAAAAAACAAAACAAAGCAAAAGCAGCAACCCACCCCGAGAGACCAACAGAGGCAGCAACAACAAAAACAAAAACAAAATAATTCTATTACTACTACTACCAACACCACCATCATCACAACTCCACTAGCATTACCTCTACCGCTATTGCTACTGTTCTTCCTCCTCTTCCTACTACTACTACTACTAATACTACTGCTGCTGCTGCTGCTGCTGCTGCTGCTGCTGCTGCTGCTGCTGCTGCTACTACTACTACTACTACTACTACTACTACCACCACCACTTTCTGCTACTGCTCTTGCCAATATCACAACTGGTACACCAATAAATACAAACATTTTAGGGTTTACGTAAACAACACAACCATAAAAACGACTACAATATCAATTACAAGGAAGATGGTGACGCATAAAGATGAAGCGTATGGTGTGTGAGCGAGAGATAAATAGATAAAGAAAAAGAGAGAGAGAGAGAGAGAGAGAGAGAGAGAGAGAGAGAGAGAGAGAGAGAGAGAGAGAGAGAGAGAGAGAGAGATCGACATGAGTGGGCAATGAATGCAATGGCTACGTGAATGAATGCATCTAAGATGCCTCTTCAGATTCTAGACGATTCTCATCTGCTCTCCCAAGTTGAAGATGGTAAAAAAGTGGAAATGAGGTGAAACTGAAGACACTCTGTTTACACCATACATCATCTTCTACTAGTGCTACAAATCTGGTCATTGTTTGAGCTCAGTTTGTAAAACGAGCACTATGGTTTTCACGACCCTACCAGCGACTTCTCGGGAGATTTCAGGATTCACAACTAACCTGTAGCCACCTTCCTCTCAACTCCAGGGCAGATAACACTAGTCTACGTGCAGTACTTGCGAGAATTACTCACATCGATCTCATCATTTTTGTCCTACCAATATCTCTTCTATCAACTGAGCAATGTCCTGGTCATTAGACCACCGCTATCATCAAGTCAATTATTAATATCCAGTCATATGAATGGACAAAGCTCCAAGGTTATCAGAGTTGGGTTTAGAAAAAGCGTCACAATCAGCTAGTAAAGCATTTCTCTTTTTCACTTCTGTGTGTGTCATTTTCACGCATAACCAGGGCAATTTCACTGGAACTCATACACAGTAAAATATTTGCGTTTTTAAGTTTTATAATGATGTTAACATCATCGTTTACTTTAAACATAGTAACACCCTTCATCCTTCGCAACAACGATACTGTAAAGAATATAACAACGAGACTTCGAACTGAAATTAAATAGAGTATGTTTTATTACAATTGATTATCTATCACAACAAAGAAAAAAATGAAAGTTGCAAGTTCATATGTCATTTATCTCACTTAAGATGGATCATAACAAGTCAGTGTTGAAAAGATACATCCGTCAGAAGTGCATCATTCATCTCACACAAGCTGGATCATAACAAGTCAGTGTTGAAAAGATACATCCGTCAGAAGTGCATATCATCTATCTCACGCAAGCTGGATCACAGCTCAGCGGTGTGTGCAGAAAAGCTATATCCGTTAGAAGTTCTTATCGTCCATCTCATGCGAGCTGGATCCCAGCAAGTCATAGAAGAACAGCTTTATCCGTCAAAGTTTCATGTCGTCCATCTCACGTTTCATCTGGCAGACGACGCAGTAGCAGCAGAAGTGGGAAGCGAGACAGTCGTTACAAATGGAACCCTGGGAAAAACAGAAGAAAGACATTCACTCCTGCTGCTGGGAATGTGTGAAACAAAGGACAGTTTGGAACAATCTAGATCAGTTCAGAGAACCAAACGCTACACACTGTCCCATAGCGCATAACCTGACAGCCAAGACAAATATACGTGTTCAATTTTCCACGAAGTTGTTCCAACCAATGTTCTGAGGTCCATATCAAGAAACTGAAACACGATTTCTTTTCCAACAAAACGATTGGTGGAATAAGACAATATTATTATTGTTTGCCCTTTTGATCTATCCACTCATGCGTGGAATTTAAATTTAGTTTTGATTTGAGGCCTAAAGATGAAAAAAAAAAAAAGAACAACCATAAAAGTGAAATCTGATGAAACAGAAAAATCGTTTCACAATGCAAATGAGATCAAGGTCGATAAACTTTTGTACACATAGTATGGAGGACTAGGAAAGTAAAAAAATGTAATAATTAATACACACACACACACACACAAACTGAACGACAATGGCAGCTCTCATGCATTCAATGACGAAAATGGAAAAAAAAATTACAGTTGACTCTAACCAAAGAAATTTAAAGCAACCAAGAACTGTTCAAAACAGACTTGTGCTACCCAAAGAACCTGCATGACACCTAAAGCTACATTAAACATGCACCTAAATATATTATAGCAGTTTTCCAAAGCGACCTGAAGATATCAAGAGAATCTAAAGCTGCCCATAGCAGCACAAAATCAACCAAGAAAAAAACAACTTAAGTGGGCACAATTCAAAAAAAAAAAAGGAGAAAGATGCAACCAATCACCAACTTAAATCACATTATGATCAGGATCTGTGCGTTCGATACGGGATAGATACGAAACTGAGAAATTTTTTACTAAGACACATGTCTAAATACAATCGACTTTGAATGAAATACACCAATCATAAGAGTACTATGTAATCGAACTATGTTTGGTCCCATCTCTACCAGGAGGGTGATAGTGTGGACTCTCACCCTAATGCCACCCATGATGCGAAGCTTTGTCCTGAGCGGCAGAACACCTCCGGGAACACAGCAAGTGACGCATGCGCACTCGTTGAGTCGATTGGACAGTCTCATCATGGCTAAGGGTAGGCAGGCTGCGGTCAGGACACCTGTATAAAGAGTGAGAGAGGGAGAATAACTGGATACAGGCAGGCTGCGGTGAGGACATCTGTATACAGAGTGAGAGAGGGAGAATAACTGGATACAGGCAGGCTGCGGTCAGGACACCTGTATACAGAGTGAGAGAGGGAGAATAACTGGATACAGGCAGGCTGCGGTCAGGACACCTGTATACACAGTGAGAGAGGGAGAATAACTGGATACAGGCAGGCTGCGGTCAGGACACCTGTATACAGAGTGAGAGAGGGAGAATAACTGGATACAGGCAGGCTTCGGTGAGGATACCTGGATACAGGGTGAGAGAGGGAGAATAACTGGATACAGGGTGAGAGAGGGAGAATAACTGGATACAGGATGAGAGAGGGAGAATAACTGGATACAGGCAGGCTGCGGTGAGGACACCTGTATACAGAGTGAGAGAGGGAGAATAACTGGATACAGGCAGGCTGCGGTCAGGACACCTGTATACAGAGTGAGAGAGGGAGAATAACTGGATACAGGCAGGCTGCGGTGAGGACATTTGTATACACAGTGAGAGAGGGAGAATAACTGGATACAGGCAGGCTGCGGTGAGGACATCTGTATACAGAGTGAGAGAGGGAGAATAACTGGATACAGGCAGGCTGCGCTGACGACACCTGTATACAAAGTGAGAGAGGGAGAATAACTGGATACAGGCAGGCTGCCGTGAGGACATTTGTATACAAAGTGAGAGAGGGAGAAAAACTGGATACAGGCAGACTGCGGTTAGGACACCTGTACACAGAGAGAGAGGGAGAATAACTGGATACAGGGTGAGAGAAGAAGAAGTGTTGGATGTAGAGTGAGAGAGGAATAATTATTAGATACAGGGTGAGAGAGGGAGAATTACTGGATACAGGCAGGCTTCAGTGAGGATACCTGGATACAGGGTGAGAGAGGGAGAATAACTGGATACAGGGTGAGAGAGGAAGAATAACTGGATACATTGTGAGAGAGGGAGAATAACTGGATACAAGATGAGCGAGGGAGAATATCTGGATACAGGATGAGAGAGGGAGAATAACTGGATACAGGATGAGAGAAGGAGAATAACTGAATACAGGCAGGCTGCGGTGAGGACACCTGTATACAGAGTGAGAGAGGGAGAATAACTGGATACAGGATGAGAGAAGGAGAATAACTGAATACAGGCAGGCTGCGGTGAGGACACCTGTATACAGAGTGAGAGAGGGAGAATAACTGGATACAGGATGAGAGAGGGAGAATAACTGGATACAGGATGAGAGAGGGAGAATAACTGAATACAGGCAGGCTGCGGTGAGGACACCTGTATACAGAGTGAGAGAGGGAGAATAACTGGATACAGGGTGAGAGAAGAAAAAGTGTTGGATGCAGAGTGAGAGAGGAATAATTATTCGATACAGGGTGAGAGAGGGAGAATTACTGGATACAGGCAGGCTTCTGTGAGGATACCTGGATACAGGGTGATAGAGGGAGAATAACTGGATACAGGATGAGAGAGGGAGAATAACTGGATAGAGGGTGATAGAGGGAGAATAACTGGATAGAGGGTGATAGAGGGAGAATAACTGGATAGAGGGTGATAGAGGGAGAATACCTGGATACAGGGTGAGAGAGGGAGAATAACTGGATACAGGGTGATAGAGGGAGAATTATTGGATAAAGGGTGAGAGAGGGAGAATAACTGGATACAGGGTGAGAGAGGGAGAATAACTGGATACAGGGTGAGAGAGGGAGAATAATTGGATAAAGGGTGAGAGAGGGAGAATAACTGGATACAGGGTGAGAGAGGGAGAATAACGGGATACAGGATGAGAGAGGGAGAATACCTGGATACAGGGTGAGAGAGGGAGAATAACTGGATACAGGGTGAGAGAGGGAGAATAACTGGATACAGGGTGAGAGAGGGAGAATACCTGGATACAGGATGAGAGAGGGAGAATACCTGGATACAGGGTGAGAGAGGGAGAATAACTGGATACAGGGTGAGAGAGGGAGAATAACTGGATACAGGGTGAGAGAGGGAGAATACCTGGATACAGGGTGAGAGAGGGAGAATAACTGGATACAGGGTGAGAGAGGGAGAATAACTGGATAAAGGGTGAGAGAGGGAGAATAACTGGATACAGGGTGAGAGAGGGAGAATAACTGGATACAGGGTGAGAGAGGGAGAATACCTGGATACAGGATGAGAGAGGGAGAATACCTGGATACAGGGTGAGAGAGGGAGAATACCTGGATACAGGGTGAGAGAGGGAGAATAACTGGATACAAGGGGATAGAGGGAGAATTATTGGATAAAGGGTGATAGAGGGAGAATATCTGGATACAGGGTGAGAGAGGGAGAATAACTAGATACAGAATGATAGAGGGAGAATAACTGGATACAGGGTGAGAGAGAATTACTGGATTCAGGCGAGCGGCGGTGAGGGCACCTGATACAGGGTGAAAAAGGGAGAATAAATGGATACATGCAGGCTGCAATGAGGACACCTAGTTATACATTAGGATAAAGACTCTCCGTCTTGAACAGCAATCATCATTGTTAGAACTGACTGCATGTGCAGAATGGAGGAGTCAAGACAGAAGTTATCCTCAGGTAGGGCTGAAAGCATCAGTTGAGTTAATGGCTGAATTGATTTCTTGATCAGGATGGGGCGCATTGGGCTATAGCTGCGATCGATGAATTCAATGAGTGATAATTGATAGAACTACCTGCATCTGCTTAGCAATTCAGTGAGGGGAAAATCAAATGATACATTGATTCATATAATAGTTAATAAACCTAAAGAGAGAATGAATGAGTGAAAGGTTGATTAATTTATAAATTATGAATAAATCAGCTAAATACGTGATTAATCAAATAATTTTCGAGACTATGTATTGGTTAATTGGCTGGTTTAAGAAGTTTTCATGTCCTAATCTATCCGGATTGTAGGTGTTGTGATTGATTAGTCTGAAAACAGTTGACTTCAGCTGATCACTGAATGAATCAGGGAAGAGAAAAGGGTCGAGTTGTTTTTTACCTCAACGAACTATTTGAGTTTTTGATAAGAGAAGGAAGGCACGGAGGATTTCAAGGTAGATTGTCCTTGAAAACACACAGATGAGCAGATTTTTCTCTCGATTAAAATCCTTTTCTAGATTTGCTCCATTATAAAACGCCATTTGTGTCAGTCTGAAGAGAGCTTTTGAGAATTCTAAAGAAGACACCCACCAACTGCAATGGACCCTCTCAGTCCCATGGTTCCTTGCGTAACTTAGAATTATTTTATTGGTTATGGCTGTTCATAGATTTTCTAGCACCTAAATTTTCCCATTGCCATGCTTCAATCAAAAGATAAGACAACTGAAATTCGAATTTAAAACGTAACCCAGGAAGAGAGGATCTAGAGAAAAAATGTGCCTTGGCGGCAGAAAATGCATGCAAGAGAGAGAGAGAGAGAGAGAGAGAGAGAGAGAGAGAGAGAGAGAGAGAGAGAGAGAGAGAGAGAGAGAGAGAGAGAGGGAGAGAGAGAGGGAGAGAGAGGGAGGGAGAGAGAAAAGAGAAAGAAAGCGAGAGAGAGAAAGAGAAAGAAAGCGAGAGAGACAGAGAGAGAGAGAAAGAGAGAGAGGGACAGAGAGAGAGAGGGACAGAGAGAGAGATAGATAGATAGAGAGAGAGAGAGAGAGAGAGAGAGAGAGAGAGAGAGAGAGAGAGAGAGAGAGAGAGAGAGAGAGAGAGAGAGAGAGAGAGAGAGAGCTATCAATACTTACAGCCGACAGCATCATTCAAGCAGGAGAAGAGACCGGAATTCCAATCACGATGCGTCAACCTATCCTTGCCCACCAAACACAGGCGGTTCTCCGTTCCCAGCCCTGCCCCCGCCGTCATGTTAGCATTGACAACAATAGAACTATGGCTGCTGCTGTTGTTGTTATTGTTATTAGTGTTGCTGTTACCACCATTGATGGTAGTGCCGTTACTGCCACCACTATTAGCTTTGCCCTCAGGATCCATGCTCACAGTTTTAGGAACGAGTCCTGGGGGCGGAGTTAGTGGGCGTCCGTGGACATTTTTTTTATTGGCAGCCCCGCCTACATAATGCGACTCCGCCCATGAAGACTGAGGCTGGGCCGTCATTGGATAACCACGGCCAGAGTTCACGCCATAGGGTGGGGGCTGGGAATACTGGTGAGGAGAAGCACGGTTAATTAGCAAGATATCATCTGCAGGGGCGTGGATGACTAAGTTGAAAATAATTTATACATTTTGAAAATGTATTTAATAGCTGCAATCTTGCTTTAGCTATTTATCTCACAATCAAGGGTAGCGGAAACAATGCCCACATTTGAACTTGATGATTTCAGAAATGGATTAAAAGAGAAATTTTTGGTCGGAAGGACTTCCGAATGGATACGGTACCTCTGTCATACTAAAGAGGGCTTCGTTTGATCTGGCCATAGAGAAAGATTGTATTAATGCCTCAAGTAAGTGGAAATCAATCTTCTAAAAATGAATTACCAATAAAAAAAAATTAAGGCATCATAATATCCTATATCATATCTGAATAATATACTAAACCAAGGTACCCAGTTGGAAGTCCTACCCTTTGTTCTGAGTTAATGTTCACCAATGTCATCCTCAGCCTTTCACAGGTCAGCCTGCTTTGTATACCGAATTGACATTTTTATGAAGAAAACTAAAAATGTCTGCCTGCAGGTGGCTACTAATTTTAGATATTTTCAATACTGACACAAAAGATTGTTT
>JAWDGP010006903.1:215000-225000 GCA_033675545.1 Elysia crispata
TATTTTTTTCAAGTTAATGAAAACTGTTTAAATTGTGAGCAGTAAATCTCGCATATCATTTTCCAGTCATACAAAATTACATCATACCCCTTTTAAGTTTTATAAGGAACCAACAAGATAATTTTTGTAGGTTTATTAAATGGAGATTTGTGAGGCTAAATTCAAATTTGAAAAAAAAAACAAAAAAAAAACAAAAAAAAACAGTCAGATGTTTTGACTAAATTTTCATATTTTAATTACACTGTATATGCTCATAGTTTCAGGCTTCCACGTGATTACGCCATACAAAATGGCGTTTTTTTACAACAAAACTTAGCCTTTGAATGGCAATTTTAAGGCAAAAAAATGAACAGCAACAATAAAAAAAAGATCTCTCGCTGATAGGAAGCGTAAATTGCTTATTGAAGGCTTGTCACGTAGGAAAAGTCTTGTGTGCAGCAGTGAGCCTCCCTTTTACTTTGACCAGCTCTCCAGAATGTTTGATTGGCTCTCTTTTTGATACATCCCGTTCACTAGATGACATTTAAACTGATAAAAAAAATCCCGACTAAAACATTCATTCAAATGCCATGTATCCCTCCACACATTCAAAAAACAAAAAACAAAAAAAAAAAAAAAGAAGAAAATAATCCAACCACTAAGTGTTATATTCAGTGCACAATACACTTATACAGGGTACAAAAAAAATATGAGCAAATTTTGTTGTATGAACCGTGCTTGTTCACATCTACAAGCTTTCCTAGCTGTGATATTTAAATGGAATTTTCTTTGTTTCATATTCTCTAAAGCATAAGCACTGAAATCGCGAGTCTGACAACTTTAACCTTAGGGAGATAAAAGTTCGAGATACGAATTGTCTACAACATTTCAATGATGTAATGTTTAGCTCTTTGGGTACTTTATGAGAATGAAATACTAGACACAAATGTAGAGTTTTGTCCTTATTGTGTTTGTGAATAACGTTACTGCGGGTGTCGTACTGACACTTGCCCACAACTGACGGAGCCATGCTGCACAGGTAAAAAGGATAGTGAAATGTTACAAAGTTAGGGGAGGGGTGGAGATGAAAAGATGAAAGGGGGAAAAGGAGAGAGAGAGGGGGAGAGAGAGAGAGAGAGAGAGAGAGAGAGAGAGAGAGAGAGAGAGAGAGAGAGAGAGAGAGAGAGAGAGCGAGAGGGAGAGAGAGAGAAAGAGAGAGAGAGAGATAGGAAAAAGAGTGACAAGACGAGAGAGAGCGAGAGGGAGAGAGAGAGAAAGAGAGAGAGAGAGAGATAGGAAAAAGAGTGACAAGACAAGAGTAAGATGAGTTGTGTGAAAAACATGATAAAAATAGGTAGCCAAAGGCAATGATATTCTCCATGTTTAACAGAAGAAACTGGAATATACATCTTTTACAATGACATTTCTAAACACATTATGACCGGAAATAATTCCTTATTCAAAAGATTTTATTCGGAAGTTAAAAAAACATTGACAAAAATAATACCGGTACTTCAAAACCTTGTGGCTGGTATCTTACTTCAAACTGGGTCAGACAAATTCCACAAACTGATATTTACTGGCACCAGATTATGAAAATATACCAAAGAAATCTTGAAAAAAATCCTCCCATTTCACTATGATGAGCTTAACCTTGGCCATATAAAGCATATATGTCATTAGAAATAATATGTATAACACAATACCTCCCCACCCACACACACACACACACAAACACATTTTAATATCAACACCTAGAGTTGTGGTGACTATCTCCCCACCCCCCTTGCCCAGCGTTGCCTCAGTATTTCATGAAAGGTCAACATGTCAATTAATAATGGTCAGTTCAGCTTAAGCTGACCATGATGAAATTTCTTTATCCCTTTTTCACCTTAGCTTTCGCCTTTTTTATCCTGCCTTTGAACTGCTCTTTCACCTTTTTTGAACTTTCTTCTCCTTCCAATTCTTCTTCTTTCATCTTTCTCTCTCCTTTTGTTCTTCACTCTTTTTATCCTCCTTCTCTCCATCTTTACTTTTCTTTATCTTTAACTGTAAGAAACAGAAAGAAGTGAAAGCAATGGGGGAAAAATTTTCTTTTCCCACTGGGGAGGGAGTTGGAAACGAAGGCTGTGTATTTTTTATGAAAATTTCAACCTAGAACTGGATGGAAAATTTTCTCCCTTCAACTGTAAGGCACTAAAAGACTGCCTTTGTGCAGGGATAGAGTAATTAGCTTACCAGAGCACAGCTCGGTCTCTACCAAAAGCTCAAGCTCACTGAAAGCTTGGATGTGCACATCGTAGTAAAAAAAATATTGAGTTGTGTGATTTTGGCATTGCATCTCCCAGGGCCCATTTGTAAGCCCACAATATTTTACTACAACATGAAACAAAATATGGCTTTCAACATAACCTTCGACATAACAATATACAACTGGTTCAATGTAATATTGCAGATCAAAGATCAACCGCCCAAAATCTGATATATAATAGCAGATCCATATTAAAGGAAAAGATTGACTGGACAAAACCTAGTAAATGTAAAGAAAGTCAAAAGAAAAAAAAAGTGCTTGACATACTGGTGTTACAAATCAGCAAATCACATTACAAAGAATTCCTATGTGACCTAATTTAAACAACATGCTTTACATGCAATTTAAGAATTAAGCAATTTTCCACACATTTTCTAAAACTAGATAAGACATAATATACATTTAATATATCAAAGGGCACCAAAGTAAAGGGTTTAATAATAAAAATACATGTCTGATCCATTACATACAAAAGGCTAGATAGATTCTCGCAAAAACTGTAAATTAAAATTTTATATAACTGATTTAAGTCATAAATAATTCAGAATCAAACAACATTTTTACTGGTCTGAGAAAAAGATCATAAAATATAAAATCTTTTTGATATTCAAAGAAAAAGTTTGGGTTTCTCAGGAGTGATATAATCAAGACTCAAGAATTATAAAAGAATATTGATTTTTTTAAAGCCAGTTTAGCCTTTATTTTGATTAACTTCTTCAAACATTATTTTATTCATCTGAGCAAAAATATTAGCACAACTTTATTGACAATAATCAAAAATTAAAAAAATGCAAATGACAAAAACTTCTTTCACTGTTTAAAGGAAAATCCATGTTACAAAAATAAAGTCATTTTCAAAGCATTTTCAATAGCTCTAATATAACAGGCCCATAGCTCAACTTTAGAAAACACAGCACTTCAGGACCAAACATATGCAGGACATCTATTGAAAGGTAAATATAGCTTGAAAGCAGAGAATAAGCATTTGATAAAGGAAATCAGCTAAATCTGTACTTTACAAATATTTTGAAGATCCTTTGAAACACTAAGATGGCCTGAATTTTCACAAAGAGTATTTAAAGGTGCAACGCCTTAAGACTTCAGAGCTGCTCATTTATTTAATCCCGCACAATGATGAATGCTTAAAAGCATATATAAATAGATTTGAATTTGATAAAATCAGCTAACTATTCTAAGTCTCTTAAAAATTGTGAAGTTTTGCATTTGTAAAATAATTAAATGAAGAAAGTTTTAATCAAAATAAAAATTATTACAATTAAAAAAACTGGCATCAAAAACAAAAAAACAATCAAGTAAAAAATCTTAAGCTCATTTAAACATCTCAAAAACACTTCTTGAACTAAGGAATCTCTCAGTTCCTCTGATTTTGTAGAAATGTATGGATGGCAGGTTTAAATATTTACATATTTACATCAGTACTGTCCAAATGTAAAAGAGTTCGAAATATTGTGGTTTCTACAATGTATCGCAATCGCATACTGAAACAAGGCTGATATGAGTAATGCATATTGCAAACAGACTTTGGTGTAGATGCAAGTAAAACTCTTGTACATTGGAGAAAGATGGCACACAACAAAACAGGCAGAAAATACATGTATGCACCATAATATGCAAGTCTTTTATAAATATTATAAATGTGCGCAGAACTGGCTTTCCCAAAAAGGGAACATTGTGTAGTTGAAACCATAATAACTGAAGTGGAATGTACAGAAACATTGAAAGTGCTGTTGCATTTTTTCTTTAGTGAAGGTTTTTAAAATATACATGTATGTAGAAACAGTTGACAGAGCATCCCACAACTTTTGTATAGAGGACCAGCCTTTATCACATTAGGGGTTGTAAAAGATTTACAGTACTGGCCGTATATGATTGTTTTGATATATTTTATCGAAATATCTTATTTTCTTTCATCAGATCCAACTCCGGCCAAAATCAACTGAATTCACTGCGTAAGACCAATTATCAGACATCTCTGGGAGAGGGTCCTGTTTAATGTTGATTAATGTAATGAGAAGAATAAAAGCTTATAAAATAAGGTTCACAGGATTGTAAATATCACAGGTTTCTACTCATTATTTTTTGAATGTTTCTACTATGTGTATATTAGTTATCTAATTTTAAAGCTAGTGCTTTGCATCTTATAAATTGGTAACGATGTGTTCCTTCTGTGGTATTGTGAGCTAATCTTTTCCCTAAACCTGATGAGATGAGCTCCAGGTAAGAAACTGTCTTTCACTCCACGTTAGACGTGAAAAGATACAATGCTTAGGTCTATAGAGCAGAGTTCATGTACCACTCAATTGCTTCATAGCAGAGAATGCTGCAAGCCATTATTTTGGCTTGAGCAAGTATACCAGTTTACATCGCATACGTACCTTTCATAAACTGATTTGAGAGAGAGTCAAAGCTGTAAAAAAGGTTTATTTTCTCAGCTCAGTTCAAATCTACACTTCCTTGGTTTTTAAAATTACTGGTATCTAGTACCACTCAGTATAGTGACTGTCTCTCTGAGACATTTTCTTCACTGACTCATACAATTTGACTTATTGGTCTCAAGCAGAAAGAAGTGTCTATTCTTATGAACTTATGGGCATAGTATAAACCTCTCGCTATCACCTACCTAGATGGCATTTTACCCTTATGAAACCAAGCCTAGCTGCTCGTACTCTTGTGTATTGGCATACTCCACCTCCTCAGGAATAGCTTCCAGCGCATCGTAAGGCTGGGAGAGGGCAGCATCAAGCCCTATGTTGGTGTAGTCCACGTCCTGATAAACATTGCCCTGCTCACTGTCGGCATCGCTTCCTGCATCAGCATCACTACCACCACCTTCATCACCAACTGACAAGTCATTGCTTTGTTGAAGCACAGGTATACTTATCATGTCAGTGTCCCTCGGGAATGCTGGTGATGGTGCTGAGTCATTGCTGCTGTCAATCTTGTCATTTCTGGGTCCAATGTATATGAGAGGAGTCTCCACACTGGAGCGTATGTTTGGTTTCCCTGAGAAAAAGATACAGTTGATGTTTTTCTCAAGTCAGCATAATAGTAGGTGAGAGGACAAAATTATAGACTCAGCTGACTGAGGGGTATTCAGATCTAAGAAACTGAATGAAGTAAAAGCAGAGAATCACAGGAGTTATTTATTTTTATGGCGCTAATTAGCTTAAAAAAAAACAACAACAAACAAACCTACAGCCTCCTCCTTGACCTTACATCTGAGCACAGACTAAAATCAGAACAGTTTCTGTTCAGTCAGTTAGGAGACATGGATTCTAAAGTTGGTTTTAAGATTAGGTCTCAACCAGTCAAGACTGTCTTCAGATAAAGTCTGCATTTAATACATTGGTTGGTTGTAGCAGTTATTGTCCCTCTATGACTCGTATCTTATATCTGCTGTATCTCTGACTTTCATGCCGATTCTGTTTATTCTTGTGCTATAAGCATTTGGAAACACACAATGGACTGTATGCAAACAAAGGAAATATATCTTTGCACTTCACCTTTAGGCCCCAACACAGGTTTTGGACCAATGACAGGCTTTGGGCCTTGTTTTGATAGTCTCTCAAGTTTCTTGTGACCTTTGATCTGTGGAACATCGTCCGCAGAGGAAATTTCATCACAATCTCTTACTGTTCTCTCCCCGTTGTTCATGTTGACGTCAAGAGCAGACGATTCAGTATTTGTGTAATCTTTTGGTGGAATACTCATCTTTCTGTAAGATAAAAAAAAATCTCTTTCAAATTGATTCTAAAATTCTTATTCACGTTTGACATACCAAAAAGAAACACCAAAACAACGCAACAAGAAAGAAACTGCCTATCAATTTTGCAATGGGTTGAACAAGACACAATAATTTTTATGACGTTCAGGGTTTGCCTTATCCCTTATGAGAAAAATAACTTGAAGCAAATGGCAGAGCCAAAGTCCTGAGCTAGACATCATTCACTTTCTTCTTCTTTTCCTTCTTTTTGATAGCTAAATGGAAAGGTTGGTGTCCCAATGAAGGCACCTATGTCCTTAAGTCATAAAGTTTTAGCTTGAGGGTTGTTGCCCCTGATCCCAGCCTACATCTGAAGTGCTTGCCACACTTCATCAAGGACAGGTTAGAATTGAGTCTACTACAACATGCTCTGCATCAGAAATGTTAACTTCATTTTCTGTTTATTTCCTCTAAATAATTCATAGGCTGTTTCAAACTATGCTAAGGCACACCGACATGTCCACATTAAGTCTTGGTAGCTCATATAAATGAAAATTACATACCGTTTTTTCAAATATCTCTGCGCAAAATACATGGCCAGTGCTCCAGTGATCAACCCAGCAATCAGAGCTGAAAAATAGCAATAAAAATTTAAAGAGATAGATCGTCTTTAAGGTGAATGTGCTAGAGCAATTGTAATATGTTATTGAAAAAAACTGGGCTCATGGTCAATACACTTGATCCATTAAAGGTGATAAAATTTTAACAACAGAGAATGTAGATCCCATTGCTTGGAAAAACTGTTTCAGTCAGTTCATGATCTTTCAAAAATGTGGAAGATATTTTAAAATATTTGCAATTTTTACCGAAAATATGTGATGTGATGTGAAACCCCAATAAGTGTCTGCTTTAGAAATATGTGTCTAGCTACAGAGCAAGATTTTAGAACCTTCATAATGCAAACAAGAAAATAAATGCATCTATCTCAATTCTAATTGTGTCTTAGTGTGTTTTTTATTTAGCTTCTTCATCCTCCTCCTCCTCCGTCTACTTCCTCTTTTTTTTTTTATCATTCTTCCTCTTTGATCTCATCACACTGTGTAAGCTACATTTCCCTCATATCTATCATAAGAACGCTTTGGGTTGATACTTAAATAAACATCTTGTACGAAAAAGCAAAAAAATGAAGATAGAGAAGCAGACAGGCAGATAAATATAGGCAGGTTAATTGATTAATTAACAGAGATATTGACTATAAACAGAAAGAGACCAAATATGAGGATAATAAACCAACAGGCACACAAATATGCAGACAGATAAATGATGAATGCAGCAGAAAAAACCAGGAAAGGGATACGAAGAGAGAGAGAGAGAGAGAGAGAGAGAGAGAGAGAGAGAGAGAGAGAGAGACACACACACACACAGACAGAGAGAAAGAGAGACAGAGAGACAGAGAGAGAGAGACACAGAGACACAGAGACAGACAGACAGACAGAGACAGAGAAAGAGAGAGAGAGAGAGAGAGAGAGAGAGAGAGAGAGAGAGAGAGAGAGAGAGAGAGAGAAAGAGAGAGAGAAGGAAGATATACACACAGGCCACGACTGCGCCAGCCACTGCCCCACCACAGTCGTCCTCGCAGGATTTGCTCCCTGGACACTCATCTTTGGGGGCTGAAAAAAGGGGGGAGGGCGTGGAGAGGTATTAGTCAACATGAGAGGAATGGTGGACTGAGAGACAGGCTGTGGGTGTTCGGATTGTAAAATATTTGTAGAACAAGAATCTATAGATTTTGAAAGCAGAGAGGGAGAAAGAGAGAACAAGAGATATGGAAGGATAGAGCCACACAAAGACAGGCATGAAAACAGCATAGAGGTAGACAGACTTCCACTGCTGCTGCTGCTATTCAAACTACTACTCTAAAACTACTTCTACAACTATTGGTATTGCAACATTTTTTTTTTTACTCTAACACCTCTCACCCTCCGTCCCCTTTCCCCCCTTCCTCTCCACACAGAGCTTTTTTTTTTCATTTTAATTCAATTAGTGCTCCTTACTTTCAGTAACGTTGATGACGACCACGGGGTAGCTTGTATTGTTGCTAACATCACCTGCCAAATTAATAAAGATGAAAATAGATTCATGGTTATTTTTATGACATACCGGTAGTTTTGGCTTATAGAAAGACGTACATTATGTCAGTAAGTAGGAGGCATCGATCCAAACAGAAGTTCTTTATTAGTTGACCTTTATCCTGATCTCAGTCCAAGATCTCGTCACGATTTCCAAGTCACGTGACGATTTGTTGGTCTCCATATGACATCTCAGAGACGGCAGAGTGTGTTACTTCCCTTTGTTTTCGGAATCGTGCTAGTAGTTTTGGCATTTAGTTAATAATATAAAAACATACTGCATCCTCCCTCACTAGAAATGGATTGATTTCAAGTAAATTGCTGGAAAGGCTGAGAAGGGAAAAAACCCAACGGAAATAACAACTACCGAAGTTTATATTAATTATTGAGTGTCACAACTGGCCCAATATGTCGATAAATCTATCACAAGTAGGAGTAAAAATTTTCAGGGTCGGCTTGATTTAAAAGATTTTGCTTTTACTTCACAGAATCAGCCCACTCTATTATGGATAAAAATCTGATTCCTTATTTTCCAAATCATTATTTAAAGATAGTAACTTGAGATGTGTAATGGGTCATCAGATTTTTCTGGGCCGCCAATAAAATTCATAAAAATAAATGGAGAAGCAACTCTAGAGCACGCGATTTTACGTAGGCATATTTTAAAATCCCAAAGTTGTTTTACGGATTTACAAAACGACATTTTAAAACCCTATTTAAACCGTATTAAGCATGCGAGATAAACCATTGAGCTAGGTAGACATTATAATTAGCCTCACAAATCTGATTTTGTTTTTGGTGCGAAATGAACAAAACGTTGTTTGTTTTTTTTAATCCCGTGGCGGTTGGAATAAGTTGGACTGTCGAAACTAGATTTAAGAGGCTAGCCGTATTAAAATATATATTCTCAATAAGAATATTAGATCTTGATTAAGATCTCTAGAGTGATTTTGATTTTGATCTAATTTAGATCTACACCGTTTTTAATGCGAAAACGAACGCAACGTTTGTTTTGATTATAAATCCAAAAGAAATTAAACTCTAGATCTATTTTTAAATTTTGTGTTTAGAATTAGAATTAGCGAGATATCTAGATTCTAGGTAAAGATGGATAGGTGGAGGCATATAATTTTATCTGGGTCATGTTGGTAAAAGGAGAGTTATCAAGACCATTTATAAACCTCTTTAGGTACACACACGCACCCCAAATTCGATAAATTAACACCAGGGTTTGTAGAAAGGTGTTTTCAGCTAGTCTACTTAAAGATCCTTTAAAACGCGTTTTAGTCCACTGAGGCCTAATAGACTGCTATGAGTTCACACAAAAAGTGCTCAAAGGTGCACTGGAATGTGGATATTTATAGCTGCCCACTCGTTTCAGTGTAAAAGACAGTGAACGGTTCTCAATTTTTTTTTTTTTTAAATTTGGATTTTAAGATATTAGCTAACTGGTCCTATTGGTATAACAAAAGTATTTCATCTGAATAATTGGAAAGCAGCTTTGCTTAAACATTAATTGTTATAATTTCTTGTTAATAAAGGTTTCCTTAAACATTAATTGTTATAATTTCTTGTTAATAAAGGTTTCCTTAAACATTAATTGTTATAATTTCTTGTTAATAAAGGTTTCCTTAAACATTAATTGTTATAATTTCTTGTTAATAAAGGTTTCCTTAAACATTAATTGTTATAATTTCTTGTTAATAAAGGTTTCCTTAAACATTAATTGTTATAATTTCTTGTTAATAAAGGTTTCCTTGCAATGGCAGAAAATACAAAACAGATTTTTTTCCTTTTTAAAAATGGATGATAGGGCAAAGAGTGACATGAATCTTCGTCATCTGAAGTTCTTAAGTT
>JAWDGP010006903.1:227500-267500 GCA_033675545.1 Elysia crispata
AGAGAGAGAAAGAGAGAGAGAGAAAGAGAGCGAGAGAGAGAGAGAGAGAGAGAAAGAGAGCGAGAGAGAGAGAGAGAGAGAGAGAGAGAGAGAGAGAGAGAGAGAGAGAGAGAGAGAGAGAGAGAGAGGGAGAGAGAGACACTCAGTGTACATCTAAATGCTGTCATGCTTGGACTTGCAGATAAACATGAAAGTATGTTGCTATGGCAACAGTCTTGTTTTGAATTTGTAATTTTCCGTCGTAGCGTTGGTCATTAACTTGCCAGGTAATCGGGTGGGCTCGGTCTCTGGAAACATCGCCGAGAGAACCAGGCATGTTCTAAAGTTGTTTTTGTCTCCACGTAACGGAGGGGTTAATCATGACGGTGGTGTCAGAGATGGTCAGGAGACTTCAAAAGCGTGGTGACAGTGAAGCTTGTTGTTGCTGATGGTAATTATGATAATAACGATGATGATGTTATTATTTGATAATGAGATAAATGTATGCAGATAATTGGCAGTGGTCATGATAAAGAAAAGAAAAAGAAGGAAATCTAGGTACTAGTGTATTCTTAATGGCTTTGGTACAATGATTTTCCTTTTTTCATCGATGTATCTGTAAGAAAATGTTTCCCTCTGCGTCAGGAGAATAATCCTAACTCATGCGATTTATCAATTAACTTTCAACCCATAGTAATTCTAGCTTATCTGCATCAGGAGAATAATCCTAACTCATGCGATTTATCAATTAACTTTCGACCCATAGTAGCTCTAGCTTATCTGCGTCAGGAGAATAATCCTAACTCATGAGATTTATCAATATATATATATATAATTTTACAGTCCATAGTAACGCTAGTTTTTCTGCGAAGAAAAAAATCTCCGAAGTCGAGAGATATAATAATATAAAGAGATGTTAGAAAATAGCTGCGTTCGGCCCATTTTCGCCCTATCTTTTCAGGACTTAATTGAAGAACTTTCTGCACTTTACACTTGATTTAAGCAAAAGTAGGGAACAACCAGACAACCTTCACCAAAACAATTGAGTTACCTTTAAGCCAGACGAATTTGGCAAAGTCACGAGTAAACATATAAACAAAGCAAGATTAAATTTAATAACTTAAGCAATGTCTCCAGCCTACCTGCTACATCCGTGGCATATGTGTTTCCGGTCCTGGATACCAGCAACCACCAACCGAGCAGACTCAAAGCGACAGTGGTTTGAGAATTCAAAACACCAAGCCCAGATCTAGACCTAGACCTAAACTCTTTAGTTTCGGCCATTTTGTGGAGTTCTTCACTTCATAGGGTTTGGACACTGTCTAAATCGATACAAACCACATCGTCTGTCCCTTGTCTCCAAGCTTGCTGTGCAGTCCAAAGACGGACTAATTAACCGAAATTCAATTCCCAGAGAAAGGCCCTCGAACCTAAGACTATCCGGCCTCGAAAGTTTTGTCTTCCGGAACAATCCGAGGTTGGAGACACAGTTGGCAGCTTGCAACTTGCGAACCTAACTGCTCTGAAAATTTCGATTTTGTTGATAGATCTATTCAAGCAATAATGTCAGAACCAATGCGCCGGATAGATTTAATTATTATTATTTTCTAATCATGGATCACTATGGCCTTCCCAAATGAGTGTAAAACAGAGGGCAAACTGGTTTAAGATGAAGACAAGTAAATAAGTTATGAAACCTCCACACAAATCAATGTTTCTACAGTCTTGATCTTTGTGCAGTGTTTTTCATTAGTCTCGTCATTTCCTCTGCAATGTTGAACCGGAAAGCTCTCCTGTGATGTTGTTGACATGTCCAACCTTAGCTATTCTCCCACAATCTGGGGATTAAAAAACAAACAAGTGAAGACAAGAATTATTAAAATCAAATGGTTGTAGGAGAAAACGAAAGTCACAATCAAATAGTGGGGGAGGGAGACAGGCAGGAAGAGAGCAAGAAAAAGAAAGAGATACGGGCAGATGGGAGGGAAGAGATGAAGATAGAGAAATAAAGAAAAGGAAAGGGAGAGAAAGAGAGAGAGAAAGAGAGAGAGAAAAAGAGAGAGAGAGAGAGAGAGAGAGAGAGAGAGAGAGAGAGGGGGGGGGGGGAGAGGGATGCAGCTGCAGTACAAATTTAAACCAGACTGATGTTCAATTCCCTATTTTTTTTTTTTTTTTTTTTTTTTTTTTTTTGGCGGAAATCTGTTGCATACAACATGAAGCCGCTAAAGGCGACCAGACCCACATCGGCCTGACAACTTGTGTTCCCAACCTGTCACCTTGTATACGTGTCTGTATCCCCAGCCGGGATGACTGCCCTCGGCTACTGGGCTGAATCACTAACAGGCCCTAACAAGCTGGTCAAAGCTACCTGGGAGGGTTATCCCCGTTTTAACTGACATTTCATTCAAAATTAGAGAATAAAACCAAAGACTGGCATTGATTGACTTTGAGATTTCGTAAAACCTTAGTGTATTGCACACATCTTTGAAAAAAATTAAATTCAGAAGTATTATAGTATTATTATGATTACTGCTGTTTCCACGATCACTGCTGCTTGTGCTACAGCTACTGCTGTTAGTGTTGATTCTAATAAAGAGGATGTAGCTACGTGAGTCCTGATTTCATCAATGTTATTATAATTCTTTATATACTGGATTCTTGTGGGCAAGTAGTCTGCATTCAGTGGCTGGTAGTAGTAAGAAACTGTGCCCTGCTATTTATAGTTCATATCTCTTTCTAGATGTGAGAACGCGTGGGCGCCCCAGAATCACCGATGAGGCCGACAAGAAAAATCAAAACAAAATATCATAAATAATAAACAAAACAGTGCTGAGAGAGCATTCACCTTGTAGGCTCCGTCTTGGGCACAATTATCGATCTGGATGTGTAGGCCATATATATCTATTTATTCTATCAGCATTTCCCTCCCCCCCCCCTCCCCCCGAGCTGCAGTGCTCCGTCAGCAATGTCAGTGGGTAAAAGACACAGCATTGAACCGTAGATTCTTCAAGATTGAAATACCACTACCCAAGAAAAACCTTTTGTAACGGTACAGCTTCATAACACATTTGATCAGGAAGATTATTAAACAATTCCTACAATATACCGGTAGATAAGTGCAGAGACCCGTACAGGTGATAAGTTGTGCCGTCGTCTTGTGGCCAGTACACAACTATACAAACATAAACATCATGGATACATTAGAGGAAAAATCATCTCTTTAGAAATACATGTATCTTGAACTGAGATATTCAAACGACAATGTTTATCTGAAAGTAAAGAAAATTGTCTTGACGTGAAAACTGGAGACGTGGGTAGAATTATAAAACTACTACCTGTTCATCTTTTTTTAACATTATTTATTTGACCTGAAAATTACAGACAGCCATGGACGATCGTGTGGAAAAAAAAAATGTTTTAGATGGTTACTTTATTAATTTCCTTGCTTGACTGATAAAGCTCGTACACAACAAAGTTATTTCGGACATTCCGGCATATAATCGAAGAACAGCTTTTATCACAAAAGACCCAAAACCGCATTACCCAGGCCTAATTTTGAACAATGAATTGTGCCTGTCAATCGTGTCATTAATGATTCAAAGATTTTATGCATTAAAAGAAGAAATAATAAAAAAAAAACTGTGGTAGCACCATTTCTCCCCCCACCCCCAACTCTCTCATTATTGCCGATATGACTTTATTCCCATTCAGTAGCCGATCGGCCTCTTGCACTGACATGACACAATCGTGTAGGCCTACTTAGGCCTACTGTTTGCTATCCGTGTATCGTTAATCTCAGTTTTTTCCCCCTCTTATTTCCACCAGGTCTTGTCAAACATAAATGTTACAGGAAGAGGTAAGAAGACGGCCTGTTTTTAGACGAATAACATACCGGTATTCCTTTTTTTGATTTGAACATCGTGCTATGATACAACAAGGTCGAACAAAGTTTTCTGTCTGTACACAGCATACCGGCAAGTTTATTACATCATAATCAGGTTTTAATAAAAAAATTAATAATGGTTTGAAGTAAAAAAAAAAAAAAAAAACAACTGATTTTAATTTTATACTACTTGATACTTATGCAGGTGCCCCTTACAGTCAGTTCCAGTTTCTCACACTACACCCTTAGTACGCATATTTGCCACTTCTCTTTCAGGACAGTCGCTGATTTTTATCTTTGAACTAAACTGGCCAACCGAAAAACAATTAGTCTTGCGAAACGATTTAAGAGTTTTTCAGCCACCTCGTATTTACAATGACAAACAACTCTACCCAGGAGAAGAGGGGTGGCGGAAAGAAACGGGAGGGAAGAGAAAGACTGAAGAACTGTGAAGAAAAGTGAGGGACGAAACTGCGGAAGCGATGAATCCTTTATCTTCTACGCTCTCCTGAGAGAAAGTGTAAGCAGTTCGAACCACACACGTAATCGATCTATTACTAAAGCAGTTCGAACCACACACGTAATCTATCTATTACTATCATCTCAATAGGACAGGATCATTCCATTATGCATTGAGTTGTGGGTGGGATGGATGTTGACACATTGAAACAAATCTGTAATGAAAACCACAGCAGCGTTAATTCATTAATTTTTTTCTTCTAAGAAACATCTTATAATGGTTATACCTATATAAGGGTAACTTAACTAAAACAGTTCTTGTCACAATCAAATTACAGTTGTTATTTTTTTTTTTTTAATTACAATGGTTCCTTTGCTACCGACGTTGACAATTCGAGCCCGTGCAGTTTTCAAAACAGACCCACTTTATATGATCTGACTGGAGCTGGGCCTAATGGCTTTCCACGCAGAATCTTACGGTAGCGCAAGGTCCAGGGCAGATAATGAGAAAAGATTCAAGATCTTAAATTTCATTTGGAAATTTCGATTCATGGTAATTCAATGTTATGCCATGTGAAAAAACTTGTGAAATAGTCTCCACTGGTTCTGAACGGTATGAAAGAGTCAAGTCTTTATAAAAAAAAATTATGGTTTTGTTAGCAGGCTACTTTTCTTTCACGCAAAGTCCTATAGATCTAGAATCGACATATTATTTTTTTAAGATTGATTTCTAACGTTATTCTCTTAGTAGAAAAAGATCGAAAAGAGTAACAGGGTGGTGAGAAAACGCGAAAGCGACCTTCAAATATAAAGGTAGGAAGAGAGAGCGAGGAAAAGAAATTTGGAATGAGGAGAGAGGTAGGGATAGAGAGAGATACAATGTATTTATTTACAGAAAGAGGAAGAGAGACTTGATAGCAGATCGATAGATAAATAGATAGGTTGCGTGAGAGAAATAGATCTTGATCGAAAATAGCAATCTTGTATATTATGTCCGTGTACATGTTATAGGCCTAATTCCGGACAGTTCCGTTATAACTTCGTTCTCTAGAACAGTTCATTATTCATTTCAGCTAGATCTAGATCTATTATAATCATCATTTACAAATCCGTTACTCCAGATTGTAACTATAATAAATATAAAGGCGAATGGGTTATGAACCTCAAAGCAACCGCGCTGAGATCGGTTATTCTGTCAAATTCTAATTGTAAATAATAAAAGATTTACTCTTTTATTAAAAATTAAAACAACAACAATTTAGGCTTGAAATACTGGGCTAGAGTAGGCCTAATCAAAGTTTATTAATGTACATAAATTCCATCAAAATGTAGGTAAAGATATACCTCAATATTGAACCCGTATTGATTTGCTATGAAAAAAAAAAGCCGTGGTGTTTTCTTCAAGCTGGGTTACTGTTGGGGCTGATAAATCACTTTCTGGGTGTGGCTATAATAGGCTAATATTATAAAACTCGTTACTTACCTGTTCTCACATCAGGTCACTGGATGCAACAGAAGAGAAAGTAATAATCCGTTTGTTTTTTTTTTTTAAATAGGTTCGACCAGGCTTTGATAACTTAGGCTTACAGTTCTACTGTGCCCCTCAAACGTTCTTTCGTTGAAGATTGTCCTTGGGACGGGTCCTCCGTCCGCAGTGTGCCGTGCCGTGGCTAGCGGCTAGGCCTAGCCCGCTAGTGCTACGAATCTTTGCCTAGATCTAGAATTAGATTATTTTATTTCTATCTAGAACTAGCAGATCTCTAGCTGTAAATGCTCTGCAGGTTTAAGGTTCTCCTGACCTAGATTTGAAATTGAAAATAGACGACTATCCGAGACACCAGTGGAGCCTTTGGTGTGTTTGATTAGTGAATAGGCCTAAATTTAGGTCCACATCTGAATGTAGCCCTTCAAGTGTAATGTAACGTACAGGCAGTAGATCTGCTGCCTCTCTGCACCCCAGCACTGTGAAGGGGAGATAGGATAGCGCACGGTGTGTCCCCCCGCCCCTTCAAAGCAGCAATGTCCACTTGCTTGACAAGATCGAAATCGTGAGAAGGGAAGGTGAGGATTCCGATCCCAGGTAGGGCCTTGGGCACGCTGGTCATAGCGACAGGCTCGGTAACTGTGTGCCTTAGGTCAGCGCTCAGAGCCTAACCTGGGCGGAAGAGAGAGAGAGAGAGAGAGAGAGAGAGAGAGAGAGAGAGAGAGAGAGAGAGAGAGAGAGAGAGAGAGAGAGAGATCTAGGTGTGTGTGTGTGTGTTTACGTTTGTACACATGAATTACACCATCACTCAAATGGCTGATGCAGTGGCAAAGGTGCGCATCTTAAAATCGAATAATTAGCTTCGGTTGACAATGAGGCAACTCTCTCTCTCTCTCTCTCTCTCTCTCTCTCTCTCTCTCTCTCTCTCTCTCTCTCTCTCTCTCTCTTCTCTCTCTCTCTTACTTCCCCATCTCTCTCTCTTTTTCTCTCTCTTACTTCCCCATCTCTCTCTCTCTCTCTCTCTCTCTCTCTCTCTCTCTCTCTCTCTCGCTTTATACTCAGCCAGTGATCAGCTTGTTATGGACGACCTATATCAGACGATCCATCTTTAATCCTCGAGATTAAATGGAAACAAAATAAGATTGAAATTTATATTCCCTCCACCTTTTTCTCTATCCTCCATCCATCTCCCCTATGTCAATCTCAATATGTCATATTGTCTCTCTCTCTCTCTCTCTCTCTCTCTCTCTCTCTCTCTCTCTCTCTCTCTCTCTCATGTAACTCTGTTCCTTCTTTTCACAGCACCATCTTTTTCTCCCTTCTCCTCTCCCCTCTCCTCTCCCCTCTCTACTACTCTCTATATATCGATCCCTTTCTTCGATCTGTCTCGGTCCGTGCATCTCTCTTTCTCGGTCTCTCGCTCCTTCCAGGAACCCCAAATTAAGAGATCATTAGTGTTTGAGACCAGGGAAAAGATCACGAGTATTGAGAATTGCTCAGCTCGCCATTGTCAGTACTTAATGCAGAATGATGAGGGCAAATACAAATTAATAAATGGAAGACTAGAAACAAGATCTAAAGAATGAAAAGCTATAGTGACAGTGGCAAATGGTGAGATAGGCGAAGATTGACTGAGGTAATAATAACGACAGAGAGAGAGAGAGAGAGAGAGAGAGAGAGAGAGAGAGAGAGAGAGAGAGAGAGAGAGAGAGAGAGAGAGAGAGAGAGAGAGAGGAAAGGGGGGGGGGGGGTAAAGGAGAAAGAGAGCAAGACGCAAGACGGAAGCTTACTTCTATTGGAGAGAGAGAGAGAGAGAGAGAGAGAGAGAGAGAGAGAGAGAGAGAGAGAGAGAGAGAGAGAGAGCAAGATGAAAACTTCTATTGGAATTGACTAACAATCTGCATGTTTGCCATTATAGGTAAAAAAAAAAACTGCTCCGTGTCCTTGCTACCCCAGGCATCAATTTTAGCTCCACACTCACAATAGGAGCACCTGTCCAGTGGCGGTGGGGATAGAGAGGTTACCCATGTATCCACAAGGATATTATCAGGTATACAACCTCACTTCATCCGCGGGTGAGTTTGGCATCTCATCTTTTCAGATCGATGTACGTTTGATACGTAGAAAATGCCTGCTTTATTTTGATCACAATGTTTTTGGCATATTGAAACTGAGATTGAAAACCACAGCAAGATATGCCCAAGCGACCTAATGACGGGAAGAAGAATTGAAAAATAAAGGTGTTTCAAATTAGCCCAAACAACAAATTTAAACTTTATGATCTGCTGATGACAGAACTGATGTGGAACTGCACTTGAAGCAGGAAAAAAATTTTTGCATTAAGTTACGAAGAGACTTGAGGCAGAAAGGAATATAAACACAATAAATAAAGAAGTCAAGCATCGTTGGACACGATAGCAGAGAGGAGGAGAAAGAAAGATATATCTAATTAGAAGTAGACCAGACGTGTGGAAGAAACGGTGGAATATACAAAAGCAGCAACAGAGATTTAGAATAGTATAAAAAATGACAAGGAAAATTTTAATTGCAATGTCAGAATGAGTTGGGCAATCAGCTCAAGGAATGCATTCCATACAATAAAAGGCGAGCAGAATCAGAGAAAGATGTAGAGGGAAATGATGTTTTTGACATAAAAGCCAAGACCAAAATATGGATAGAGCACAGTCTTAAACACTCCTCCTTCCCTCCCCTAGGCCCTCTCTTTCCATACACACACACACACACATAGAGACATAAACACACAAAAGGCGTCCTAACAGCGTGTAAATATCTCGCTAGTAATCTGTGAACCACCAGCAAGCGAGGAAATTGTTCAAGCAGTTTAAATTCAATGTCAACAAAGCTTCAGGTCCACATGTAATCCTACTAGCAGCTTTGAAAGCGCACGTGACTAAAATGGATGATCTTCAAGGATTATATGTGCAAAATTGATATGAAGGACAATTTCAAGGAGATTAGGAGGACGGCCATTTGGTCAAGATAATGATAAGAGGGAGAGCTTAGAAATATTTGTAGAGACATAAAGCCACTGTTCATGCTAAAGAAAGTTTTCATCCAGTAGCTCTGGTCAGCAGACGAAAACCTACAAGATCAACAGCTTGGCTTCTGTAAGACTCGCGCATGTGCGGAGACCAGTAACATTTAATGAGAGTAATTGAAGAACAGAACTTGAAAAAAACTTTCCGCTAATAATAAACTAAGTTACTCTGACAGTATCGTCAGGAAAATGACAAAACAGTATGGGGATACCTTAGAAATAGTTAAAAAAAAAAAAAAGAAAAGATTGAAGACTCATGTATAACGGCACAAACTACAGGATACTGATTATTTATAGTCATGAAGGTACTTGCAGTAGAAACTTGGCTGAGAAAGAGTTGTCTCTTTTTATCCTTGCCTCACCTTGTAAACTCATGAACAGGAAGTAACGTCAAGTTTGAGGAATGGAATACAATAAAACATCTAGGAAGAATGATCTAAGCCCTTTAGTCTCACAACCAACACTAGTTCAAAATCTATTGGCCTAAATATCCACCCAGTAAAGCCTAAGATTATCTTAGGTGAACAGAAAATAGATTCCTGGGTGTGGTGGACAGCTTCGTTTATCAAGGTAGTGTGATGGGCGCAGCTGGTAGTTAGTGCAAAAGATATTAAAGCAAAGATACATGAAGCAAGTATAGCTTTAAAGAAGCAAATATAGCTTTAAAAAAACTGAGCAACATTTGGGAAGATCACTCCATCTCAAATAAAACCGGATTGTTTAAGTCCAATATCCAGTCCATGCTTACATGGCTGGGAAAGACAGAATCCTGCACAAAGATTGAAAAAAAAGGCAAAATTCAGGGTTTCCTCTACACCAGTCCTGCTTCAGGGAAAAAAAAAGAAGAAGAAGAAGCAGCTGGCCTATAGATATCCATCGAAACTATCGAAGTTTACATTGCACCTAGGTCTAGTCTTTAGACATGCAGACGCTATAATCCGATGTAATCTACTTTATCCGAGCATATCAGGGTGTTATCTCGGCGAGAATGCTCCCAGGACCCGTGCAGCACCGCCCAGATTTGACTACCATTAAAAAATAATGGGGATTCTATGCATATCGCAAGTATTTCAACTTGTCAGTAGACCTGGCCTCATAATATGTCCTGCTACCAGTTAAAAACTTCCTGCGGAAAACGTTGAAGAACTCGCCTAGCTCTACCCCTGAGACGTAATTTAATGCAATTCTTCTCATGTTAGATGAAAAATAAATTTGGATGGACGAAATAAATTCAAGAAGTCCTTGGTACGTGTATTAATAAAAGTTACCTTTGCCGTCATAATTATGTAAAAACTTGTAGCTTGTCTACATGAAATACATTTAGCGCCACGTGAGTGTTGACATTGCGGCTGTATGTCGTACAACCATGCAAGTAGCTGAACCTTTGGCCTTAGCGCGTACTCTGGGTTGATGAGAGCCGAAACGGTGTGATCTTGTGAGAAGAGGCAGGGGATTAATCAGACACTCGTGAGGTCCTTATCACCACCAGCCACGAGTTATGCAACCCTCCATATTTTATTGGAGCTCAGCAACAGATGCTACTGCTCGACTCATGACGGACTTGGGTCACCGACTAAAGTCAGAATCAGAGAGTCTGGTTTCACTAACTGCTCGACTCATGACGGACTTGGGTCACCGACTAATGTCAGAACCAGAGTCTGGTTTCACTAACTGCTCGACTCATGACGGACTTGGGTCAACGACTAATGTCAGAATCAGAGTCTGGTTTCACTAACTGCTCGACTCATGACGGACTTGGGTCACCGACTAGTCTCAGAATCAGAGTCTGGTTTCACTAACTGCTCGACTCATGACGGACTTGGGTCACCGACTAGTCTCAGAATCAGAGTCTGGTTTCACTAACTGCTCGACTCATGACGGACTTGGGTCACCGACTAATGTCAGAACCAGAGTCTGGTTTCACTAACTGCTCGACTCATGACGGACTTGGGTCACCGACTAATGTCAGAACCAGAGTCTGGTTTCACTAACCGCTCGACTCATGACGGACTTGGGTCACCGACTAATGTCAGAACCAGAGTCTGGTTTCACTAACTGCTCGACTCATGACGGACTTGGGTCACCGACTAATGTCAGAACCAGAGTCTGGTTTCACTAACCGCTCGACTCATGACGGACTTGGGTCACCGACTAATGTCAGAACCAGAGTCTGGTTTCACTAACTGCTCGACTCATGACGGACTTGGGTCACCGACTAATGTCAGAACCAGAGTCTGGTTTCACTAACCGCTCGACTCATGACGGACAGGAAGAAAAATAGAAACAGAAAAGTAAAATTCGAGGCCTGACAAATGTATGAAAACCCAAAGAGAAATCGCTAATGTGGCTTTTCAGTCTCCGGAATAATTTGCTCAAGTCCCAGCTGAAATTTCACCTTGACTTTCCATTGAGTCCGTGCACTTTGTAAGCACATAATAAAATGATCAGTCATAATTAGGATCCACCACTCTTCAAGTTAATCTACCCACTCCCAAACACCATCCGAACTTTTCGATCAAGGCGAGAATGGTCAGGTCATTTCATGATCTTTCTAAAGCATCAATCGACTGAAATAAATATACCAAGACTTGATACAAATCTATAACAGTATACATATACGTATTCTCAACTTTTTTTTAGATCTCTACTCAGTGACGAAACAGCGTTAGAAGAGAAGTGTTTTATATTTACTAACCCTGTAAAGCGCTATCATCAAGTTTAAAAACTTAATCAGTTTGAACATAACTGCCCCTTGTCATTCACGCCTTTAACATAAATCAAGTGAGTAACTCGGCAAGAACATTACACAGAAATACCTGCAGTTGTTTTCGGTGGATTCATGCAATAACTATGAGGATTATTAATCTTACATACAGGTATGGATTGCCTTTTGCCTAAAATAGCACTTCACCGATTTCAGTTCTATAGTTTTAGTCTTCCGGTTGTTTCAGTGCCTAAAACAAATCTTCTAATATATTAAGGTTGATATTCCTTGAAAAAAATATATGCTTCAACAAGGCGCTCCATAATATTTAATCTGAAAATACTAGTTTCTATGCTTTTGGTTACTGTGGACTCTCTTCTGTTTACTGTTTGTCTTTGTTTAGACGCAGTATAATTATAAGATTGTCATTTTGAAAACATGCCATACTCTCGAGTTAAATATAAATGAACGAGATCTTATATAAGTAAGTAAATCTACACGATTTATTAAAAAATGGGATAAAGCCGTGCCAAAGGATCGAAAGCAGTTATCTCAAGGACATAAAAGAAAGCGGTGGTTGGTCGTTTGCCTCGACACTTGCAAAGACCATAGCTCGCGGGTTCCATACGAGCTGTCTCTAAAGAGGTTTGGGAAGTTCATAGTTGAAGATCCTCCTTGAACGTCTGCTTGATGTGGTGGTTGTGCCGCACGACCTTGGATCGCCCTGTATGCTTCTAGTGGGTGATAGAAGCCTGAATGCAGACCCCAAAGACCCGAGAATTGCTCTAGATGATGACTGGACCAGGGTCTGATCTGATCTGATAAGTTCACCGACGTTATTGGAGAACATCGATAGCTTTTAAGCTTCTTAAGTAGTAAAGCAAAAAAAGTTCCGATCTTTGTACATGGTTTTTCTAGAAAACAACAAATCACAGAGAAATGAAAAAAATACTCAAGTTTGAAAAACAGTCGTGGCAATCAACAAACAGCAAATAAAGCAGACTAATCCACCGTTTGCACAGATCTTAGGAAGGCAACCCTAGTTTATGTCGAGCTTCTATATCATGAAAACCTAAACCGTACACATGTGTATACATGACTGTGCATGTATGCAAAGGGAGGAAAGAATCAGACCACCTTAACTCAAGGAGCATTGCTAAAAATTGATTGAACCATAAGATTGGGAACTGTTTTTGAAAACAATGTAATTTTTTGATACGGAACATCGCATTTGGCGTGTTTATTTTCCATGGCAGATGAAGCTGATCTCTTCGAAGTCAATAAATACAATGAAACTGTGATCTCTCCATTCGGCCGGCCTGTGTGTGGAAAATGGAAACGCTCCAGAGCTGATGGTGGAGTCTACATGTTATTGCCATATATCAGTCTGTAACCTGAAATCAAAACTGTCGTGGACTGTGTCCTATCAGGTTACCACTAACTATCACTTTAGTATCAGTTGCAAAAACTTTCGTTAACGACAATCATGTATCAGTAGCAAAAACTTCGCGGTATCCAGTCCTCCACGGCAGATATAACTGAGGCCAAGTGCACTTTAAAGATATAAATTTATTGAAATTAAAACAGTACAATATTCTATCTAGACTTATGTGAAAAACTTGACCTGGATGTAGTGTTATCTAACAATTAGTGTCACAATCGCCATTCATGGTTATGTCAAACTGTTCTTGACGCTTGATGTCATAAGCGAAGTCACGCCGCATTACGTCATTAGTGACTGGCGAACTGACAGACCACCCATTCTTTGTAGAATCCTTTAATTGAATTTCTTTCTAGAAATAATCAACTACTGCAACATATTATCTTATGGACATGGACTGGTCCTGCTTTGAACTTTTGTTGAACCAATTCGAACACAAATCGAATGTTCTTCTCTATCCCATAATCTAACATGTTCTGTATGTCAAGCCCAATGACTCTTTATCATTGAGTGTTCAACTTTACTTCGAGTTACCTTATCCAACATTGACTAAGTTTGTGAACAGCACTTTAGTGATACACTGATACAAAGCCTTCTTTTTAGGGGCTCTGCTAATCTTTGTAAAAATCAGCATCAATACGATTTTCCTAGGAAGCGCTGATGACGATTCAGTTAAAGCCCCCGCCCTGATGAGATCCAATGGGTCCGTCTTGGCGGGTTCTAGCCCCATACCGTCAGTTATGTAGATGTGTGTAAACTGTAGGGTTTCATTTACAATTCAGTGGTGGATTATGTATATAAAAATTACCCAATATGACTTATCAGGTCTTTGAAGATAACTAAACAATTATCACGAGATAATGAAAGATACAGGCAGACCCGCAATAAACGGATATTGCTTATTGATTCACTTTAAACAACGCTAAATTAACCAGGCGGTAGACAGAGAAAAAACTCACTGAAATCACTGCTGTTGCTCCATCTAGACCTCGCAGACTTGGAGGTCAGCACAAGCACCTAACTATAGAAATCAAATCAAATAAAACGGTCGATCTTGGTGTCAAATAACTTTCCTGCTGAAAGTATCTGTTATGTTTTTTTTTAAAGAATAGGTTCATTTCGTATCCAAAATGTGATCTTATTAAAATTCTGTGAGTTTTTCCACATCTCACGGGCGAAATGTAGGACTGGTAATGATTGGATCTTGCTCGAAGCGAGGTGGAGCCTCTCCAGCTGTTTAACATTGTTTGACTTGGTCTGAGTGACTACTATAGGTCCTTTACCCGCAACTGTACCGGTGACAAAAAGTATAGTGCTTGACAAAGGATGGCACGTGGATTTGGTGTGTCACGAATTCATCATAAAACCTCATACGGAAAAAGTAACAAATGGTGTACCGGTATGAGTGGGAATGCAACAAAGAAAGTCGGATAGATACGATAAATTGCGGACACAATATTAAATGAACCCACTGCGGTAGGAATAATAACTATAAATGAGAGCTGGTGCCCATCTTTTACTGAAGCTTATAATAACTGGTAGGCGCTATGTGCAGTGCTCTTACCATGTAAAATGTACGGGGCAGCGAAATGATTTGTTATATTTGAAGGGCGCAAGGATCTAAATTTTGAAAGGCTAGTGTAATCAGAGCGTGATCTGAAAATTTGCTTCTTGTGAGTTTTAAAGAAAGCAATCTTTTTTTTTTTCTTTTTTTTCCCACACGAAATACATTTATACCAATATTTAGATCTTTGAGCAGTAAGAACGAGTTGGAGAAACTGAGAGAGACCTGATTTCTTGCATTTGAGAAGGTCGATTTCGCAGAAAATTGGGCGAAAATTACATCTGTTACGAGGACATAGTTACGTTTTGTTTTGTCATAGATTTTGACTAGTTGGGCAAAAAATATGAAGTTACATGTATTTCACATGTACACATTTAAAACTAAATTTATCAGATAAGATGGAATAAGATAGGTATAGGATAAGATTAACTTACGTCATCCCTCTGGAGAAAATTCAAAATTATCTTAGATTGTAGATCATCGGACTGACAAAAAGGAGCCCCAGGGTTTGAATCTTGGAGTTGGACTGACTAGTGGTGGTACTGTATCTCATCCTCCAGCCCTATTCTAAGGCTTGTAGTTGTACAGATCACTGCGGTACAACATATCCTAAGGCTTGTACAGATTACTACGGTACAACATATCCTAAGGCTTGTACAGGTCACTGCGGTACAACATATCCTAAGGCTTGTACAGGTCATTGCGGTACAACATATCCTAAGGCTTGTACAGGTCACTACGGTACAACATATCCTAAGGCTTGTACAGGTCACTACGGTACAACATATCCTAAGGCTTGTACAGGTCACTGCGGTACAACATATCCTAAGGCTTGTACAGGTCACTGCGGTACAACATATCCTAAGGCTTGTACAGGTCACTGCGGTACAACATATCCTAAGGCTTGTACAGGTCACTGCGGTACAACATATCCTAAGGCTTGTACAGATTACTACGGTACAACATATCCTAAGGCTTGTACAGGTCACTGCGGTACAACATATCCTAAGGCTTGTACAGGTCACTGCGGTACAACATATCCTAAGGCTTGTACAGGTCATTGCGGTAAAACATATCCTAAGGCTTGTACAGGTCACTGCGGTACAACATATCCTAAGGCTTGTACAGGTCACTGCGGTACAACATATCCTAAGGCTTGTACAGGTCACTACGGTACAACATATCCTAAGGCTTGTACAGGTCACTACGGTACAACATATCCTAAGGCTTGTACAGGTCACTGCGGTACAACATATCCTAAGGCTTGTACAGATTACTACGGTACAACATATCCTAAGGCTTGTACAGCCACTACAGGTCACCACAACATTCGCTGACTCTGGCGTTGGAAATTAGTACACGAAGTTGATTTTTTTCCGCTCTAACCAGCTGCGACCTTATAACAGGCTTACACTCAGGAGTGGGTGCAGGATCAGAAATAGAAATTTTTTAGAATACATAAAGATTTTTAATTTTAAAAATTTTCTTTATTGATTTATTAACTCATTTATGTTCTCCATGTGAAGGGGAGAGCTTTATAAAATTAAAGTAGGCCTATTTTTTCTGACCAAGTTTCATTTTTTCGTGAATCCTGATTTGCCAACACCGACACTAACAAGCAATGGTTTCAGCTTCATTTTGCGTTTTTTTAAAGTTATGACTGCAGTGTATTTCTATGCACAGAGCTAAGCTACAAAAATGCATGTGTTCAATGAAGCCAACACTGCACTAGGTCGTGATTGTAAAGCTTAATCTAAACCTGGGTGAATTTCTTGTTCTGTTATCATTCCTAACTTTTATGTTTAAGTACCAATGCTTAGTGCTCCTTTCAAATATGTTAATTGTAATGATTAAAAAAAAAAAGAAATGTGAATTCCTAAAGGTTTAAATAGAACATCCACACGTATGATTATAATAGCGGGCAGTTCTAACTAGGCAGGAACACCACGGATGAGAACTGGACACACAGTTTTCTTCACTGAACTTTTTAAATCGGTCAATGTAGGCAGCGTAGGCAGGAGCAGGAAAGACAACTTTTTTGTATGTTTGGCTCACCCAAATAAAAACATTAAAAAATGAAAAGATATGTCAAGTCGTGAATAATTCCGCTTCCCTTGTAAATTCTATCATCTTTCTCAATTAAGTCCAACGCCGTACTTATCAGGTTCGTTTGTAACTTTTTGGACTCAAGTAAAAACCGTTTGAAAAATTTTAATTTTTAACTTACTGAATCTGTTTTTAATCGGAACGTGAATTAGATCATATGGAATTTCATTAATGATTCCATCGTTGTGGAAAAAAAAGGAATAAATAATTGGTTCTTTCCCTCCATTATAAAAGTTTTCTAGTATAACAACTTTCGATTTCAATTCAATAGTTCCTCTTCCTATGTCTTCTCCGGAGGTGAACTTAGCAAAGGCGATTCCAGAATTTCTAGGAGTTATTTGTTCATCCATAGTGTTCTTATAGTGTTGTAAACCAATCTGAATGCATAGCTTTTTTGTTGACCATAGATTTCACTAAGTTTATTTTCATTTTAATTTCTTTCATTAGCTTTTGTATTTTGTCTTTCGCTTCTTCGTAACAATCTTATTGATGTTCGTCATTTTGTATTCTTCACAAATGAAATTTATTCAGCACCTGCGAGTTGTCTGTATTTACATACTATTATTTACTTTTATCGATCTCATAGCGTTTAGAATTCCTTCGTTGCTATCACCAGGAGATTGAAATCCAAATTTATGTGCATGCAGTTAAATTTTAGAGATCTCTAAAGTGAAATCTTACCGTAACTTATCCACATCTTAGGACTAAAACGTGATTATCTTGGTCAGGAAGTTTCGTATGAAAGTTTCTGATGCTCTTTAAGGATACCGGTAAATCAGTTGGATTATATGTAGCAGGTTTTTGTATACATGTAATTTTATACCCTGGGTGAACTTTTGTGAAAACTGAATGTATTACAGGTTCTTGACTTCCGTTGATATATGACCTCCCGATTCCATCAATATGAACGAGTATTGTAAAAACTGCTAAAATGTTAACAATGTTTTCCGAGTGATGAACGTCAAATTCATACGTATCAGCTAGAAAACCTAAAACATTTTTTAATGCTTCGATTGTGCGACTGAATCAAATATATCTTGATCACCGTTTTCTATAAGTTGTCTATCAATATCTATATTCAATTCGTCAAATTCATAACTACCAGTACCAACGGGAATTTCTATTGTTTTATTTTGATCATTGAATTCATATTCAATTACCGACTATGTTGTAAGTCAAGATATTTGGAAAAGAATAATAAAATCACAGGTGTTAGAAATAATACATGTAATAAGTTGTTTTGAGTGTTTTTTACAAGTTGCTTCAAAAATTCATCGTTTTCTTTCAAAATTAGTACATTGTGAATGTCCATTTTCTAAGAAATACAAATTGTGTAAGTTTCATCAGTATTATCCGTTATTCACGTCAGATGAATTATCTATAACAAGAAAATTATGCAGTTTCCCGCAACAGATATCACACAATCGTTTAAATTCATCATAAGATACATCAAGAGAAACATGATCTTGGTAATTGTATTGAATGTTTTTGTTATCTAGTTTAAAAAGACATAGGAAGTTGCTATTTCCCAAATTGTTTGTCTAGGTAATCGAAAATAATTTTGAGATAGATAAAATTTAAAAACATTTGAATGTCTTTCCCTGGTATAATTATCATTACATTTCTTCTGTGTCTCTAACACTACACCATGAAAAGTTATTAGCTTTTTATCGGTAGGATTAAGTTCTTTCAGGTCTACAATATCTTCCCCGGTTTCAAAGGTTTCGCATGTAATCAGGTTTTCATTTTCAAATTTTTCTCCTATCTCTTTTATCAAAGCATAGTGGGCTGATATCCTTGATTATGATTTCTTTCCTTTCCTGAAAAATATCATACATAGTACATGTAGTTTTACATGTAGGTTATTACTGAAACCACATTATTTTATACTTAGGTTGAAAAAGACTCTTCCCATAAACAATCATATTACTGTAATCTAATAAATTTGGTTTCAGTAGAAGATTTAACAATATGTTTGTTTTCACACACTCATATTTTCCTACGATTAAACCTCATTGTTTTCTCTGGTGTGCCTTGGCTTTACCTAAAGTGTTGAGGCAACAACATTTGACGTAATTGTTTTGGCTAGTCTGAGATTCATGCTGTTCCGGTAGAGCAACTTTTTGCTTCCCGTTACACTACTCTGCAAACTCTGGTCTGTTTAACATTTCTTGATTTTTTTTTTTCAATCCATAGACTTCCGAAAAGCTTAAGCTTAATTTCAAAAGTGGGAAATTGATATTGATATCGATATATAGTATCGCACACTTTTATACTTCAGCAGTGGTTGATACTTGATGACGCAAAAATATCGTTGCAGGATTATATTTTCACGTTTCTTTTTCCTTACAATTTTACATATATGTTCAACCTTACGGATAAAGTTTCTGTCTGATGCAAAGACAGGATTTATGAAGGATCACATGGATGTTCAAAAGATACAGAATTCCCCAAATTTACAGAGAGTTCTCTTTCCTGATTGAAGACATGCCGCAACCATACAACATTAGTGGCTGAAAACACACGAATTTAGATCAAGGAACCTGTGGCGTGATTTATTACAACGGTTTAGAATGTATAACAGTAGCACAACTAACCCAGATCTAGCACAGAGAACAGAACGAGATTCATTGTAGGCCTATTTTAGAGTAATAATCCTAATTCCAGGAGCAACTCCATAATTTAGAAGATGATTTTGGAAAAAAATCCTGAAATACACATGTACATGTAGGTAGAACTTGTTTCCTTTCTGAAAGACAAAAGTCCATAGCTCAACAGAAACAAAACCATTGTTCCTACAGCTTGATAGAAACCCCGAAATGATGTCCTGATGGGCCCTAGGACGACTTCAGTAAAAATGGACAAGACTGACCCTTGTATTTACTCTCCTGTTCGAGTCATGATATCTTTAAACAGTGCTGCTGTATTTAAACATTGTATCACTCTCAGGTCTAAAGATCAATGTTTGCTATCTGGACTACAAATATTTGATAAACAAGGGCTGCAAGTTTGATGCACAGAGGAAGCTGCTAAAGGTAAAAATAACTTGGACATCTAAGGTGGTTTAATAAATATCTGTCGTCAGTGTACCTTACCTTAATCAAATGATCTAATTATTTTGGTTATGATGAACGAATCTGAACTGAAAAAGAAAAGCTATTCTGTTTTTCTTCTTTGTCATCTATTAAAAAGGCTTTTATTTACAAAAAGAATATTTTATTAATAAGAAATACACATTATGTGACATTAAATCCTTTGAAATCTCTATCTCTCCATTAAATATCATCCATTTTCAGACGCAGTGATTAAACGCTCCTGCAAAATGCGGATCCGCAGTCCTGGCCTTTTACAGGTGAAAGTTTGACAAGGGGAGTTAATTCAAAAATTTTTTAAACATTACTTTTAAGTCAGGATGCACTCCCTTGTTTCTTTTCTGGGCTTGTTGACTGCCTCGACACAAATAAATTTGAGCAGTCTCCAAAATGTTGCATTTTCAGAATTCCACTGTATTGATGTATACATGTATAAACATTTTTTATTCTGCATAATCAGCTATTTACCTCTTTTATCAGTTTTCTTCAAATTTGTCAATTTTTGCTGCGTTTTAAAACTATACAAAGATCTGTTGTGATATATGCAAATGCACAAATACAAAAACTTAAGTGAGTTTAAAAAAATGTGATAAGGGAAAATTTCCTTGTTTTTTGCATCCATCAAAATAAAGTTTCGCTACTGCAACTTTCAAATCTCATTTTTACAAACAATCAGGGACTTAGACGGAGAGAAAAAACATCAAGTTTTACTTAATTTCACCACAAACATTAAGGTCCTTTAAAGGGAAATGATGGAAAAGATCTGTTTAATTATGATAGTTTTGACTGGGAAGGTGTTTTTCAGAAAAGAACCTCTAGTAAATGAGCATCATCAGATCCTTGTTTCAAAGCGTCTTGCATATCTTTCTAGAAACTTAAAATCCATGTATGGGTAAAGAATTTGATAACTCATTGATTGTAGATAATGAATCTAAGTCCAACCAAGTAAGCAATAATTTACCAAAGATGACGGAAATGGTCCATTAAAGAAGGAATCCACTGTCTCAAAATATTACATAAAATCATGGAATGGATATAAAAATCAAAGCTATATTCCTTTAAAATATGTTTGTTTGTTGCACATTGCCCTGAGAGATGTTTGCCATAAAGTTCAAAACAAAACACTCTTCATTTCCTTCCTTGGAATCTATTCAGTGCAATAGATTCAAAATATAATAAAGTTAAAAATTGATTATAAGACCAGGTCCATAGATTATTGTATTAAGGTGATGTAAAGTGTAAAAGGAACTGGTCTCAAGAACCAGCAACCAAATTTTAAAAATCTATTACACATTATCACTTTGGGTCAAAAGTCTAACAAGTTCCGCATTGTCGTCCTGGCTGTGATCACTTTCTGTGCGGGCATCCTGTTCTCCCTCTGGGTTGTCCCACACCCTCCACTTCCAGTTCCTCCACAACAGCCGTTTCTTCTACCATCTCCATTAACATCATCCTCATCAGCACCAACAAAAACACTGCCACAGCCATTGACTTCATCTCTAGCGCAACCTTGACCACAATCACTACTACCACTGACTGCTGTGTTATGTAACGATAGCCGAGATGCCTCCTCAGCTAGATCTTCCTCCCACTGAAACAAAAAAAAAAATAGAAAGATAAATATCATTTACTAAATCAAGGCCCATTGAGGTGTCAGTATCAGCATACACAAACACACACACAATATCAAATCATGCTGATCAAACCAGCCATTGCTGCTAACTTCAATTTTCTTAATTTAATGTCTGTTTCTCATTTAAGTAAACAAATAGATGAAGTGACAAGATATCCTCAAGAAGATCCTCATCTATAGATTCCTTGCCAGCCCAAAATTAATTGATTTGGGGTCAAAAATACACTATATTCGGCACCCAGGGATGATTCAATTGATTCCACATTAATCTTTCAAATCAAACTTAATGCCTTAATTATCAAGTTAGGAATCAGCTTGTATTATTTCATTTACTTCAAGTTTTGACAGTCTGTAATCATGTATTAATGAAATTTGTCAATGACCACAAAAATAAAATGACCTTTCTTCGCTCTTTATGAGTTTTCCCGATGCCTAACCTGAAAAGAGAAAAAGAGTAAACTTACATAAGGAAACTAGTAATGGTATAAAAGCCTATTTTTCATCTCTTCTGACTAGGGAACAAACACATAAATATACATGACATTTAATAAGAAAACATCGTGTTTTACTTTTATTTGTATGAAATAAACTGTCTGGTGCCGGGAGAGCTCTTACATCACTGATCAACCCTCTTTTCACCTAATTTGCCAAGAGAGAGCAAAAAATATCATCCAACTCATGCAACATCATTTACACAGTGCATAAACAGGTATATCACCCTGATTTCAGATACTGCAAGCACTTATTGCTAAGGGTGGTTATGAATGATGTTGTCTGCCATGGAGCTCTTAAACTCTGTTGCTGAAGATATTAACAAAATCATTTTATGTGCATTACGAGCTCCTCCTGTAGAATTGTTAATCTGGAAATATCACACTAAATTCCTGCCTCCTTTTCCCTCTCCCATCTTTATCTCTCCCTCACCTAGGCCTTCCCTTGTTGAGTCCTTCCAAGAGAACACATGCCTTGCACACCTCATTGCTAGATACAAATTTGCACACACTGCATACAGCTAGAAGGATAAAAACATAATCGAAATTTTAAATCAGAAATTTGTTTTACAAAACACATGGAAAAAACAACACTTTAAGAGAAGAAAAGCAAAAGCAACTAGAAGCAATAAAATTTATCACATTTATTCAATTTTTGTTTAAAAAGAAAAATGAAGGATGTGAACTGATAAAAAAGAATCACACAAAATAAAAGAAAACCACAAATACTTACTCTGTTGGGGCATTTTCACATCTTTCTTCACGCTGAGACTTTCTCCACTATGAATTATATCTGCAAAAAAAGAAAAAAAAATTCTGTGCAACACATTCTAAGAATTATAGTCAACACATTGAAGATCACTTTATTTAAGTGAGGAAAAATGTCCACCGCCAACCTGGTCAACTGACAATGCACACTCATCTCACAAAACATTGGTTCCAGACAAAAATAAGATTAAACTGTCCAGTGCATTTTTTTTCCTGATCATATTTGTGCATACTTGAAAAAAGTGAGATTTAACTGAATTATAGAAAAATGTTTATATTATTCTGCTGCAAAGCCCAGAGGGTATATAGATAGTGTAATAAAATGACACCACATATGAGCGGAAAAGGCTCAGGAAGTTGAAGACAGAAAAACCCACTAAAAAATTTACAACAAAAACAACATAATCTCTTAACATTGCAAACAATTATCTAATTGTTGATATGACCTTAGATAAACTAAAAGGACAAGCAAGCTGGAAAAATCTAAAAACTGACATTTATCAATCATGAGTTTTTTTTGAAGGTTCTGAGCAGTCAAGATTTTAGTTCAAGCCAAGAACATCCAGTCTTTTCCACATAATAAGCTGACCCTCTTTGGTGACCTATTACTTTAAAACACTTGATACATTTATAGTCTATCAAGGGAAACAATCATGTTGAATGATTCAGACACTGAATTATCACCCTTTGAAACTCGATCTCTATAACAAACGTGAAAAGCATCAACACTCACCAATTATTGCACTAGGTCTAATTTTCTCCAAATCCTTGATGTACGTTCGTGCATAGCCTCTGAAAGTTGAGAGGTATGAGGAAATAATAAGTTTATCATAATCAATTATTGCGCAGGTTATAGAAAAATTGGTGTTGAATGAATAATAACTAAAAGTGAAGAATACAGAATTTTTCATAACAAAATGCCTTAAGATAAATGTGTATACATGCTGATCTTCTATCACCTAACATATTCAGTCTTTCATTCTATATTACATTTGATCTATATTTGATATATATAATCTTGTTGCTCTCTCATAAGCTGCAGTCCTTTGAATTTATTTAGTTTGATCCGAATTTTGCTTATTTAATTTGCTACAAGTTAGACCTTAACACATGTTTACCATGATAATTAGGATTCAAAAGAGTTCATCAGCTCCCTTCATTTGCTGACTAAGACGCAGTTTTCTTCAGGAATGGAATGATAGCTCTCTCTAAAAACTAATATAAAAGGCTGACCCTTTTCTCTAATCTTTTATTCTTATCTAAGCCTTGTAAATATCTAAATGTATAGACCTCATTTGAAGCTTCTTTTGTCCTAGAATATGACACAAAGTTTATCAATTTTTTGTTTGCAGCTTCATTTGCCCTTAAATTTGCAGTACATACCATAAAGCAATTTTTTTTTTACCTGTATGCATTTGGTGAGTAGATACATTCAGTAGAGAAGTAGTCGAGTTGTTTGAAGTATGCATACCTGTGGGAAGATGAATATTTAAAAGGTTAAACTTTTTTTCATATTTAATACTTATCAAGAAAATACTTAGTGAAAGCAATAATAAGAAAGTAAAAATAACAACAGGATCTGTGAAAAAGAAACCTAATAGGCAGGAAGAAAAAAATTAACTAGAGAGCACCCAGCCCAAAAATCTCCAGTTTCAATATTATTCGTTGTAAAGAATCTTTACCAAAATGTAGATTGCACAGAATGAAAATTTTTCCATCATTCAAGACCCTGAAAAAAATGATTCCTTGGCCCTATCTGTTATCAGTTGGGTTATAGCCATTAAATAGCTCAAACTCTCATACATTCTTGCCCGGAGTTGTGATTGTAAACATCATTCAGAACTGAGAGTCTATAAATGTCTTAAGGCAACATACATGCTCCCAGTCAAGCACAAAATAAGACACACAAATAGGGTCTTACATGACAATTTCTTTTTCGTACGCATACTTGAAAGGTTTACACCTGGGCAGATAGCCATCTGCACCCTGAGAAATTAGACAAAAGCAAAAATTATATCATGCCTCTTTTTGTGTATCTTAATTCTGAATAGTCAGATTTTTCCAAAGCTTCTTTTGATGCCTAACAATTTTTTTTCACATTTTATTGTCCTACACAAGTAAACGAGCTCTTGTGTGTTTGAATATTGCAAGAACAATAAATTACAATATTTTCTGCACTCTCTAAGATAACTTGCCTAGAAACTTCTTGCTGACTATATCATAGGGTGCAGCATTTCTAAATAAAGTTTTATACTTGTATGAAAAACAGATGCACATAAAATATCTAAAGGTCAAAACTGAGTACCTTTATCTTTGTGTCAGACTTTCTCATTTCTAAAAGAAGTTGTAAATGGAACTGCCCTGACGCAGACTGCTAACATGAACATCAGAATCAAGCTACAGCGCTCCTTAAGATGTTTTTAAAATTAAAAAAACAAAACAAAGTTTTTAAGTGCACACTCACTGTGGTGATAGCAGTACAGCGCCTTAGTCTGGCAATATCTCCACGCAGCACTACAGAGAAAATAGACATGCACATAGTTAATTTCAATTTAGCAAATGATAAACAATTGATGCATCATCTTTTATTTTTCAAAGCCTTGTTATTATGAGGTGGAAAGTGGTACTCTAATTCAAAATAAAATTTGTTTTCTTAGAGTTAACACAATCTTAACAATAATAATTAAATATTTCTGTCACAAAGAGATATCAAGGTCTGGAATAGGACATTTTATGGGAAAAATGCAGGGAAAATGGGATAAAACCTGCCTAAGTGAAAAGTGGAGCTGGGATATTACACCAACACATTTTTCTTTCAGAACAGGCAAAAATCACAGGCTTGAGGTACTTGATATATGCAACAACAATCTGTCTCTCTCAATGTTTTCTTTCTTGTGAGATCTTTTAAAGAAATGTATGAAATGCCAAAGAAAAATAAAATTAATTAAGCACAGTTTTCAATCCAGCTCAACTCACCGTTCATTATGACTGTCTCTGCTATATCATCAGCATTGTGGCCTGAAAAATTAAAACAAAAGACCGCATGATACTTCTGAGTGTCCAAGACAAACTGGTTTTCTACAAAAACTGATATTCATCTTCAGAGAGCAGAAGTTCTGATTCATTTTTCTTGATCATTGCTCCCTGATCCTTAGGCCAAGAGTTAGGACTCCCTGCAGCGAGTATTTGTCAACAGGTGGCGCTGTCAAACATAACCATCCAGATAATGGAGGTGTAGAGGTAAGGCAAGGAGATGAGTTAATCATGAGATTCTGCTCCGATGTCAACATTATCTCATTTCTGTAAATGTACCATATCAATCTTTTGACATATTAAACTGTACTTTCTTCAAGTTTTCTAATCCGAACTGTTGATTGAAAGACGTGTGCCAACTGTCCTACGATGTCATATCTGTTTTATTATATAAACAATATTCTCAACACTTTCCTACACAGTTTTCTGCTTTTACAAATAGAGTGAAGCAGAAAAGATAAGTCCTTCAGTCACATCAATGCTATGTCTTGAGGAGAATTCCAAACAAAATCTAAATGTCCTATTGTCCTTTGTATCAACTTAGACTTGTGCCTCTTGCATTGTTCGGCCAGTGCATACCTGTCACAATCTTGGTTGCTCCAAGCTTCATAGCACCTCTGTCTAGAGCTTGTCTTCGAAACACACCACAGAAAGTGCCTGCAGAACAGAACACAATATCAGGGTTGATAAACAATAATAATGCTGTGAAACATTTCATTATTATCACAAAACAAAGCTGTAGCTAAGGCTTACTGAGGATTGTCATGTAAAAAGATGTGCGATTTTGTACCCGATGACAAAAGTTTATAAATGATTGATCATTGATATTATTCACTTCACTTTTGAGTTAGATCAAACTTTGAGAATCCCTTGCTGTGCAGGCTCTTAAAATTTCATCATAAAAGATAGAGTGCCAACAAGTCTTAAAGTTTTATGGTTTGAAAGCATTATACAAATTGGAGCATCAAGCCGTAAGAACCAAATGTTGCTGTCCATGAAATTTTTAATATTTGTCATGAGAATGGCATGAGAAAATGGTGTTCCTGTTTACAAACTGGTCACAGAATGAAAGAAGCCAAAGACTTCAGATCTAGAAAATGGACACTTTTCGATGCAAAGTGATTTTGCTGAAGATATAAACAACATTAAACCTAGCCTGCAGTGATTAAGTACTTTTTTGTTTTTGTTTCCAGATTTTGATCTAGGGAAACAAGCTTATACAATAGTTTTAGAAGAAAAAGACAAAAAATTTAACAAAAAAAAAATTCAGATAAAGCAAGAGACTCACAGTTATTCTTAAGGCCAATCTGCTCAACTATAGCATCCATGGTCCAACCATACAGCTCCTGAAATTACACAATAAAGTAGTGGAATATTGCTACATATAATTCAATAGTGAAAAAAACCAAAAAGAGTCAACATACCACTGCCAAAAACATACTTTTCAGATAACAAATTTACAATCCACTAGAACATATATTTGGACTTATTTTTGTTTGTATATCACCTGCGGCCATAGGTATTAATACTTTAAATTTTTAGGGGGAAGGAGGTTTAGAACCATGCTAATTAAATTGAAAAAAAAACTTTCTTTCTTTACTGCGATTACAGTTGCCGCAAGACATAATGTCTCATTTCCAAAATCTTTGACACCAATTGTGATATTTCCTACTTATTCTTACCTCGTATGACACAATAGTGAGAGGCAGGTCATACTGCTGTTGGTTCCGTTTGACTGTCTGGTAGGATGGAGGAACATGTAAACATTTAGTTTACCAGCATCGTAGACAAAGCATGGCAAGTGAAATAAAAATAAGAAGTTCAAGTTAAATAAGAGAGTTAATAACATAATGCCCATGAAAACCATAACAATGCCATATTTCAGTGTAAACTCACTTTTACTTCACACAAGCTTGACCTCTTTGAATATTGCTGAAAGTGAAATATTTGTCAAAATATGATACCAAGAGGATATAACTATTACAAGACAAATTTTTCTCGTGAAAGAATTAAACAGAACTCTTTCTTATCCATAAAAAGCAGACATGGAAAACAACGTATTAATCATGTTCTTCTAGACATACTTAGACACACAGGAAATATTTTACAGAGAGTAAAAAAAACTATATTCACTTCAGCATTCCCTAGACTGACAATGAAGCCCACGACATCAATACAATCAGAAGAAACAAGCTCTCTACCTCCAGGGAGTCGTCCCGGTATCCTGTGATGCCCTCATCCACAGACAGCAAGATCAGTTTCAGACCGTAATCATGGCGATCGTTTAAAACTTTCATTGTGTGGGCCAGCACTGTAGAATCTGTTTTAAATAGAATCATATAAGAAATTAAAAAAAAAAAAAATCTTGATGACGTTGTCAATGCTCACAAGTCTGTGTTAGATTCATGATGCACAATTGTGTGGGTTAGTGACTGTGCAGCCTGCGAAGTGATTGCGATTTTTGAAAGTTCTTTATGAAGGTCTCACTAGTCTTACTATTTGCTCTTGATGGTTTGAGTCTTCCAATAACTGATGGTTATTGAAAGACTTCAAAGAGAAAAGCCTAAATTTATTTATAATAATAATGTATAGTGTTGAATACTATATTTGATTTCAATACTACAAAGTATATTCAGGCACTTTTTTAAACTTTATTTGGACCATTTCAATGACAAAAAAAAAACAAAAAAAAAACAAATGATCATTTTTTCAACCTGACGCTCCATTTTTTTTTCCATAAAAATTAGGAATCAGGAAAAGAGGAGTAAACCAAGAGTTTCTGAGCTTCTCTATTGCTTCCAATGTATCTCCTAGTTCTGAGAGCTTTCAATCATTGTCTTTAGACAAAGGCCAATTTTCTAAAATCATGAGGGAGGAGGAAATATGAAGCACAAAAACTTTTGATACACTCTGGTGTCATTTCTGACTTGCTGTCGTTTTATCACGAAACATAAATATAATAACGGTGTAAAGTTTGAAGGTAAGGTCTGGATCAACATGAAGCCTTGGTGTATACATGTACCACTCTCCTGTAATGAGCAAGAGGAGCCCTACCTTTGCCCCCTGAAGCACCGATAGCCACAGTATCTCCGGGGGAGAAGAGACCGGCGTCCACGATGGTCTGGTGGATCTCCTCCTCAAACGCCCAGTAGAAACAGTCTTTGCACAGGGCATCTCCCTACGGGTAGGGGAAAGCATGGACAGGCGGGTGTTACAAGAAGTTGTACATCTCACATCGAGTAAAGTCTCAATCATAGTTTCCGAGTTTTGAGAAAGGAAAAATAGATTTGTGGAAGAGATAGGTGGGTAGAAATAGAGAAAGATGGACAGCTAATTAGCTAGCTAGATCTATCAATCAACAGAACTATAGATAGGTGGATAGATATATTGTAGTCTGTGGTAATGTAGGATAGCTGTTTATCATCAGACATAGACTTGAACAAACGTACTGTTTCATAAAAAAGGACAAGAATACCATGCGCGTGCTAGTACATGACTGTGGCCCTTAAAATAGTTCAAACCCAGGCCAAAATCTCATATGAATAAATGTAATAAGTTCCTATCTATGAACCAGTCTTGGCTTTAATCGCCATGTCATTGAGCCACAGGAAAACAATCCCGTTACTTTTGACTGAGAGAGGGGAAAACAACAGAAAAGGCAGGATATATTTCGTAATGAACGATACTCAAATGTGACAGAAATCAGTCTGCTGTCAACACAGCCAGCCACAATATTTAAGATAGATGACTCAACCAAGTCTTCCCCCGTGGCACACGCTAAAACTCTTTATCTTTGAACTGCATGCAGCCCCTTGTGAATGTCAAGGCTAAGGCTCTACCAATATATACAGAGCGGGTAGATACTCTAAGATGAAAGGTAAAGATGTTCATGTACATGTAAAGTTAATTTGATAAAAGTTCAAAACCTGGACAGACATAAGGGTGAAGGCAGGCAGCCGCCGAGAGACACTCTTCTGGACCTAATAACATCTTCTCCGATGAATCTTTACACCAAATACATGTAATATCATTTCTTTTGGACTCAATTTGGATAAAAAAGTAAAATTTCAAAACCTACAGCATGGATAAAATCGTTATATAATCGTTGGGGAGATTAGTATAAAACTGCAGATAATTTGTCCAGCTGACTGGCTTATAAATCACCTGTCGGTGAACATCATGAGAATGCAGAAGGAAAAAAGAAGATAGAGAAGAAAAAGGAGGAGGAGGAGGAGAGAAAGAAGAAGAAGAAAGAATTTTTTAGTAATGTGAAATGTGAGTTTGCCAGAGGAAAAGCTAGCTATGTAGATTCAATTCTGGATCACCCACAGATCGGATTTACGGACCGACTTTCTCAGTGTTGGACAAGAGATCTTGGGACAGGAGAAACCCGATGTGACAGAGACGAACGAGAGAGAGAGAGAGAGAGAGAGAGAGAGAGAGAGAGAGAGAGAGAGAGAGAGAGAGAGAGAGAGAGAGAGAGAGAGAGAGAGAGAGAGAGAGAGAGAGAGAGACAAAGAGACCACCGCCCCCCTGGTCCATCCGGCTGGCAGTGATATACCAGACTGGTGATACTGATACTGGGACAGGCCAGTCTTGTCACGCCTGAGAGTCTCAAAACAGCAGCGCAAGGTGAGGGACCAAGATGGCCCTTGTTAGAAATATCAGATGTAACAACCAGCAGTAAGTGAATCAATTGAAAAGGGCATGAAAAGAAAGAGAAGCCATGAGTTCGCACAATGCCACAGCTGACAAATTTGGAGGTGATTATTATGATCTGCGGCTGCAGTTTGCCTCCGAACTACATCTCATTTCATAGAAACAACTTTCAGATTGTACCGTGACGAAAAGACCATTTATTGGGCAAAAAGTTTAACAAATTTTTGAAAACTGAATAAAAAAGCTCGTCCTTGAACTAAGCATTGTCCACTTAGAATAGACAATTCCTAAGTCCTTACATCTTTATTACACCTCGGATATTCGTACTCTAGAGGGATGAGCAGTGCTCAACAGAGGCTGATTAGTCTTTCTACATGCCTGCTTCGATTTACTCTGAAGGTAAAGAGGAAGAAGAAGGAAAAAATAAGGCAGCCGAAACAAAACGTAAGAACTGAACTCTCTACAATAATACTAGCATTAACACTAGAAGATAAAACACGTATTAGTCTTGTATTGAAAGCTGTTGCTTGGTCACAGTAACTTAATACAATATTGTTATCAGGATCTCTGCTTTTATTATTTCCACATTACACTTAGCAACATTCTCTCTTCGACCTCGACGGAGATTTTTATAGAAAACATTGAACGACTTTTGATAGGTCAGTTGATCTCCTTGATGACGGCTACTCAGTGTATTTATTCACTTGGGGGTTCCGTTTTATTCTGCTTGCGAAACGGCTATTACCAGTGAGACCTCTGGAGCCTTCAGGATGTTTGGGCTCTCCAAGAACTGTGGAAGTGGTTTGTTTTGAAACTCCCGCTTGGTTGCACCGGGTTCTCTGCACCAAAAACACCAGCAGGGCACGGGCGTCATCCGATCTGCACACTGTAAGGTCTAGATCAAGTTGTCCTTTCATGTCAATCTCTTCTTGGCTGCGTTTCTGAAGTCAAGGAAATCCAAAGACTGTAGCCAGCAAGGGGCTGTACTGTGCGCCCCGCTGAAGGTACGATGTGCACAAACACAGATCCCGAGCCCTGGCTTGTACATCGTATTTTGCGGAATAAACAGCCACAACTGTCGCTGAGGTGCTGGTCTTGTCCTTCCACCAGGCCGCTCTGTGTCTGACCACTGATGTCCAGTTTAGCGGCCAGTATTGGGTTACCGCACAAGCAATCGAAGAATAACACTCGCGTCTTCATGCTATTACGGATAAACACTCTCTCTCTCTCTCTCATAATATCCTTTACCAGAACTTGCCCTGCTGTAAAATCATTTTCCTGCTGGCGTTTGACCTTTGAACTCACGTCATTACTAGAGAGCGCAAGACGGAAACAATAACTACACAGAACAAACGGCTCAATAATGAGGTTTCGTGTCACGTCATCCAAATTCTACTGTCGAGTTCCTGGATAGATTCGAGTGAGAATCGAATACCAAGAATTACGAACGGAACACTTCAATGATTCCGATTATAAATCAGACTTCCCAGGTTTTTTATTATAGCTTTCAAATCTAAAGGTTTTTAACCACTTTGCCAAGTCCATGTACATGTGTTGAGCTTTCAAGACACTGAATCGAATACCCTTGGCTCACTTTCAGGCTCTGAAATAGCGATATCTTAATTACCGATACAAACGGGTAGCTTATCGAACCGGTTCACCGGGGAATTCAAAGCCGGATCTGAGTGATCTGATTCCGCTCAACCGCTGACTGGTCTGACCAGGTCAAAGGTCTCAGGTTTGACCACTTGACCGTGTGATTGTTGTAGTTTTGACTGTTCTGGTCTTTTGCCTCCCGACAACAATTATCGTCCTCTAAGAAGGTGCAGACTAATCACTGCAGCCAGTATGCCTGTTTAGATACCAAACTGCGGCCTTTCTACGACCATCTCTGGTGTCTGACGTGGCTCACCCCAAAACAACACCGGAACCAACGACTTCTGTCTCCCATTGCTTGCTGCAAGGCTTCAGCTACGTGAGACGGTTTCTTTCCTTACTTTCGTCTTATCTTTCTCTTATAGAGTAAGACAACACAATTTTAGAACACTGACTCTCTCTCTCTTTCCCTGTCCCCCCTCTCTTTTTTTCCTGAGAAACAAAGTCCAGATAGGAGTTTAATACCTATAGGGTTGATTCAGTTTTTAATATACATGTAGTGCTTAATACCTATATATGTCAGACTTGACAACAAATATTCAAAGTGATCAGGGCTGATTCAGTTTTTAATATACATGTAGTGCTTAATACCTACACATGTCAGACTTGGCAAGCAAGTATTCTATGTGACAGATAAGAACTGCAACTGCCTACATTCTTCACTAATATCTACACCATTATCTTCTAACTTTCACTTATGTTACAACACCTGTACTATCAATCTGACAGAAAAGTATGATCAGAAATAGACATCCCTATTCCAGGCAAATTCTTCAAAGTAAAGTGGGAGTGTATCAGACATTGAGTTTTCCTTCATTGATCTTCAAAATAAATTGATCTCATCATGGAGTTGTTTAGGGAAACAAACACTTCAAAATGTAACTTCAATTTTTTTCAATAGAGGTCACGAGTGATTGGTCTCTCATGTACCCAAGACCGAGTGAAAGTGGCTCTGTTGCTACTTTTTAAGATGAAGCTAGTTTCAAAAAAAAAAAAATCACAATTTCAAAAAAATTATTCATCAGCTCAGTCTAAATTGAAGATAAAAATTTGAGGCTTGTGGGAATTGTTGAAGAGACATCCATTTCAAGGTAGATTTGAATAAAAAGACCCGTTTAAATCAGGATTAGGGTAAAAGAGACTGAGGGAAGGACTTCTCAGATTAGATTCAGTTTAAATTCGGATTATACTATTGGGGGTGCACAGTTACGAAAGAAACTGGAGACAGCAGAAACGTGGCTTCTAAGAAGAATGCTACGAATCTTATGGACTGCAAAGAAATCAAACGAAACAGTGTTACAAGAAACTGACACAAGATCACTCATAAATAGGACATGTAAACGCCAGGTAACCTTTTTTTTGTGATAAGAAGAGAGAAACTAGAAACCTTATGACAACTAGAATGATTGAATGAAAACGCAGCAGGGTAAAATAGCCAGAAAAAATATTGGATGGACTAACAAAGTGGCTCAAAGTGGGATGAGTGACAGATGCACTAAAAGCTATTAGGGTTAGAGGACATGATTGCCTATAATTGGGATTAGGTTTTTTGATAGGGTCAGGGTTTGGATTCGAGTTGGATTTACAGACAGGAGAATGAGCAGGTTTAAAGTTTAAGTTAGAGTCAGGGTTTTATCAAGGACCAAAACAAAAAAAAAAAACAAAAAAAAACCACTGACTTCTCGTGCAACTTCTTTCCACGTCAAACCCACTATCTGTTATTTGCCTTCATTTTATCTTGTTTTCTTTTCCAAGATTGTGGTTTCATAAATTTGAGTACTAAATAAGGGGATCAAAATTTTAATCTATTGATACAAAAACAAAATTTTGATGCAAACTCTATGGCAACATGAAAAAAAATACTGCCATAATTTATCACCTGTTACTTTAGTCTTTAAACACAGGCCAGAGCTCTGCAATGTAGGTCTTAAATGTTGACATGAATCACAAATAGAGAAACTAATTCAAAATTGTTAAGACGAGAAATTTCGAAATTCTCGAACCAAGTATTTCTCTTAGTACTTACAGTCACTCTGCATGCCGTATTACAACATTTAAATGAGATACAACTTACAGTAATAATATAATATCTAGTTGTTCAACATACTCGGGGCAGTTACATGTAATTCTTTTTGTGTTTTAAGGGACTAACAAAAATTGATATTCTAATGCTCTGTGATTATAAGATTCATCCTAATGATGATAAATATCACATCACAAACACACATAGGCCTACACTTAATAAATCACTTTGTTTTCAGTGCTGTGAAGCAGGAGATCTGGGTGTTCTTAAAGTTTGAGCTTGTACGAAAGACCTTGGTCAATAATTCAGGCATGTCCAAAGAGGTTTGAATTTTTTGAAAACAGTCTCTACATTTCACACTAGGAAATGACTTTGTGTTAAAAATATATTCTCAATTAAGTTTAGCTCTTTTGATTGAATAATCAATCATTCATGACTATGCCGTAATACCACAAACACTGAATGCAAGAAAAACAAAAAAAACCAAAGGCTGCAACAAAATCTAGGGTATAGACAGAATCAAGATGATCAGTAACTATTTTAAATGTGATTCTCTCTCAAGAACTACATGAGACTGAATAGAAATTGGTTCTGTCAGCTTTGTTCACTCTTTCTCAGAAGCTTTTATCTAATCCAAGCATAACAGTTGGATCAGATAATTGGAATCTAACTTAGATACATGCATTAGGAATTGTGTCTCTAAATTTTGTTCAGTCTGTATCTTAGTGGCCTAACTTCAAAGCCAGTGAGACAATGGTTGTATCAGATCATAAAATCTTTAATTATTTGTTCAAGGTTATATCAGTCAGAAGATTATAATCATTTATCATGTCAAATGGAAGATTGATGATTGAATTAAGTATTTCTACAATACCTACAGTTTGCCACTGTGATAGTAATTTGTTATGAAAATAATCTAATATCAAGACAAGGGTCAATTTTTCAAAGGGAGTGATAGCTTCATGAGCAGCAATCCAAAGCAACATAATGCCAAAAAGAACAATAGCGGAGCAAGTAGAGAAACGGAGTATAATAGAGGGTGCCACATTGAAAGATATGGCACAAAAACTATATTTTGCTCTTTCTCTGATTGCCTAAATTAGAAAAAAACATCACAATCTTTTAAAAACAAAGTTCTCGTTAAATTTAATATATAAGTATGTTTATCTTTTGTTGACTGAAGATCTTCAAAGGTTGGTCAAAAAGATTTATATTCCTTGAAGTGGGCATCCTATAAGACAACTTTTCTTCATAGTTATGGAAGAGTAATAAATGATTCTTTGTATTGGTAAAAATGTACTGAGTGATTTTGAGGCATTAAATAATAGCAGTCAGCCATTCTTAATGGTTGAAGCATTGTTGCATTAACATCAACTACCATTTATTCTATTGATTGATTACAGTTCTAAACAAGTTGTTGCAATAAATGTGCTTGGAAGCGGGGATTTAGTAGTTATATTACAATAAAGGACTCAAATCAAAATTTGAAGTTTAATGGGATTTTAGAGCAACACAAAATGATAATATCTTGAAAAGTGTTCATTTGCGACAAATAAAACTCTCATACTTTTTTTCAGAATATCATATTCATTAAGAAAAATACAATTTTTAAGCTTAGGGTGAGATGGGCCGATAACTGCAATAATACTGAAATTATTTGCAGTGTCCCAGGACTGAATCCATCACAAGAAAATCTGAAATTCATACAATTTTTTTTAAAATCATTTACGGTGTCTAGATCTAGATTAGATATATAAGTATAATTGCAGATATCGGCCCAACTCACCCTAAGCTATAAAATTGTATTTTTCTTAATGAATTTCTTATGCTGAACATGAATATGAAGGTTTTATTCGTCGCAAATAAATACTTTTCAAGTTATAAGTATTTTTGTGTTGCTCTAAAATCCCATTTAACTACAAGTTTTGATTTCTTCAGGAAATATTCAATTGTGAAGCCTGACGTTTGGTGGGCCAACATAGGCAATTTTACTGATAGGGCCTATATATCCTCTAGATCTAGACCTACATACTTACTGTTTTAGGCCTTTTCAGCACGGCGTTGTTTGTACAGTTCCCACACTTCCGTGGCATCTCAGAATTTTTTCTTTTTCTCCAAATCTAAAGGTAGAATTTACATTATTTTTTTTTACTGAAAACAGATCTAGGATCTAAAGTTACGGTTAATCTCTAAGTTTCAAATTTCCAGTAAATCCCTGGTGGTTCAGACGATTCAAATTTCTTGATTTAGATTTTTAACTCTAGATGTAGATGTAGATCTAGATCTAGATCTAGAAATCTAGGTAGGCCTATCGATTGAAATCTTAATCTCAGCTCTTGATTTAGGCTTTTAGCCTAATTAAATCTATAAGATTTATGAATCTCAACGTTGTATTAACTATTAAATTTGGCTTGAAATCTATTCAAACCCAAATCGTCAAGATCTGAATCTGGAATCTAGCTCAGTTACTATTTAATGTAATATCACTTCTGAAATCATACGTCTGGACCATGTAAATCTAGATTTAGATTTATAGCCTATCTACTTTGGTTGAATGTAGATCTTTATTAACCTTGAATTGGTCAAATTCTAATCAGTGTATTTTAGATTCCAATTTCGGGTTTAGGCGTAAAATTAGATTTAAAGAATTTGACGACTTTTAAAAGGAGTCTGATCAAGAGTTGCTTGTAAAGTAACGTTGAACTGTTCCGCGTGTGAAGCAAAAAACTACAGCAACTCGCAATGTTTATCAAAGTGAAATTTGTTTCTGATGCAAATGATCGTAAAAATCAGATTGATAAAAATGTAATCTTTTCTTTCAGAAGAGCTCGTATACTATAATACTTTCGGTACCAGATCTTTAAATTTGGAATTCGGTGTATAAATACGATAGGCCTATGTACACACGCATCCAAAAAAGAATCTCTCGCAAAAAAAAAAACAAAAACAACAACAAAAAACCAGGAAAATCAGATTAGAAAAATTTTTTGTTGAAGATTTGGCCTTCAATTTAAATAAGAAAGCAATAGGATTTTCTGTCTGTGTTTTCGCATCAGTAGTCGAGTCCACTAATGGGCACCTCCTCTTGTTAGGTTACCAAAGTAAGTATTGTCATCTGAACGGACTTTGCAATAGGCAAAGAAAATGAAATAATCTATCAGTTAACAGAAAATCCGTGGTGCTATTTCGCAAAACCAAGGAGAGGCGTTGTTCTACAGAATATAATGGCCTAATTAACCGTCCCTCAAGTGCAAGAGTGTAAAAGGCAGTGACCTTTTTCTTCTTAGGCGTCGATATGAGTAAAACCCACTTGTCTCTGTCACGCTTTCGATTAATAAAAAAAAAAGCATTTCTAAAGTCATCCCTACTCCAGCTTGTTACCTCATCGCGGAATATCAGCACCAGCAACAATAACGAAAACAACAACAAAAATTGCTTCTGCTGCTGCTATTATTATTATTACTACTACTACTACTACTACTACTACTACTACTACTACTACTACTACTACTACTACTACTACTACTACTACTACTACTACTACTACTACTACTACTACTACTACTACTACGACTACCACTACTACTACTACTATTACTACTACTACCTCTACTACTACTACTATTAATACTACTACTACTACTACTACTACTACTACTACTACTACTACTACTACTACTACTACTACTACTACCACCACTACTACCACTACCACTACTACCACTACATCTACTACCACGACTACTTCTACTACTACTACTACTACTACTACTACTACTACTACTACTACTACTACTACTACTACTACTACTACTACTACTACTACTACTACTACTACTACTACTACTACTACTACTACTACTCCTTTTGCTACATTGATTAAAGTAACGACATTGGGAAAAAATAACTATTCGCAGCTCTCTCCCTCTACAAACAAGATTTACTGTGGAAAAAAAAAAGTGGAACGGGCACGTACATGACTGAGGGGAAATAAAGAGGAAAAACACACAACCTCCCCCCCCCAAAAAAAAAAAAAAAAAAAAATAACAACAAAAAACAAAAACAAACAAAAAAAACAAAACAATAGAAACCAGCATTAACTCTTGGAGAATAGCAAACAGGTCATTAAATAATAGAATTAATAAGAGATTGAGAATAGCAAACAGGTCATTAAATAATAGAATTAATAAGAGACTGGGATGACATGCGGGGCGGAAGTTTGGTTACATAGACGTCATGACGTTAGGATATTTTGCATTGGAATTTAAAAAAAAAATTACATTTCTGAAATATGACTCTGTTCTTCGTAATTCTGTTTTTCCCCCGTTTGTTTGTTTTTTTTTGTTGTTATTTCTAGAAATCACACAAATCTTTATTTGATGCCTTCTACATATTTTAAAAGGTTATAACCGTATATTATAGCACAAATTACTCATGACTGTTATTTTATTTCTTATATGTAGGCCTACTACTAAGACACTAACCACAAAATAGTTTACCATAATCGTGTACTGTCAAGTTTTCTTTGGGTTTCCTTCCAGAGGTTTGTTGAGATCCCACAGAAGTCAGATAACAACCCCTTGTGGATAATCTATATCAGGTAATCACTCAACCAAGCGACCTATACTAACGCAGAAAAAATTAATTGAGGTGATACAGGGGTGATAGAACACGCACAAACTGCTAAATCAGTTGCTCCCTGAGATATTCACATCATAAAATAATATGGTGGTCATAATGATTACACGGTTATTAAGAAAAAAACAAATATTTATTTTCCCCTCCGCTCACTTTCAGGAACTCATGAGACCATGTAGCATACCTTATCTATGGTTAAATTGACAACCACTATTGATTCCACAAAATTCCTAAGGTTTTATAGCTACTATCATTGTGGGGGCGACTTATACTAATGTAAGTGAGCATGCTTAAGCCAAGTGGCCGGTTAGCTCAGTTGGTTAGAGCGTCGTGCTAATAACGCGAATGTCATGGGTTCGACCCCCATACTGGCCAATTTATATCTCTTTTTTGTTTTTTTTAATACGTTATTCATATAACGTTTGAAAATATGTTATTGTAAACGTTTGCGATTAATTATCTCCTTTTTGTCAAATGCAAGGAAATAAATATCTACAAAAGTAACCAAACATTCAGAAATAACATCAAAACGTCGTCAGATGAAACAATCATTAAATAAAATTCACCATCATAATAATCATTGCAGCATCGACATCTTTTAAAACCCACCAAAATTATTATCAGAAACGCCATCTTCCTTATTCACATCACTATCTTTACCGGTATCATTCTGTCTGACTGGAGCTTTTGATGCAGAGAAAAAAAACCCATCGTGATCGCTCAGTTGCGGACGGATTATACCAACCAATCTCATCACTATTATCAACTTTCTCTTTAACAATAGAGTGTAATAGAATGTAATCAGGTATCCAGAAGATTTCTACACGTTACCTTGGAAACTGATCAAACTAGCAATAATTGTTTTTAATTACACACGTAACAACGATCAATGCTCAAAGGTTTCATACACTAATTTTCAATATACATCCAAATCCAATCTATAATTAAGCAAGATACCAAAACATTGATTCCCATCACCAGGTGGCCGGTTAGCTCAGTTGGTTAGAGCGTCGTGCTAATAACGCGAATGTCATGGGTTCGACCCCCATACTGGCCAATTTCAGCTTTATAATTTTTTTTTTCTCAATGTTGTTTACTTAATTACTATTTATTTCTTTTTTAAATTAATAAATTTTTTTTTTACCTTTCATCTACTTTACCCTGTTCATTTTTTTGGGGGGACTGAATGTTCCAATATCAACAGTTAAGATAATACACACGAATGAATAGATAGTAATTAGCTAACACATAACAAGCAGAATCAATCTGAGGAAGACAAAAAAAAAAAAAAAGCAAGAACACGGTTGTTATCAAGGGAAAATGTCCAGGC
>JAWDGP010006903.1:275000-290000 GCA_033675545.1 Elysia crispata
GCATCCAGCGAGCGAGGAGATGAAGGATAGTGGCAGATGTTGTGGATGTTGTGATCTGATGGCTCTGGGCTGAGCGTGCTACGACTGCGCATGTCTTCGTTCTCGTTGTTGTTTTTATCGTCTTCCATGCCTTCATCATCGCTATCGTCGAAATCGTCCACCGAAATAAGCTTATCGTCGCTAAAGTCATTATCATCGGTGATGTGGTAGTGCCTGTCTTTCGCCCTGTCGCCGCCGCTGTCTAGCTCCTGGCGCAACAGCCCGGTTCTGTCTAGAGTCTCCGCCAACTGCTCTCTCAGCGCGCCAGGGGAGCTGTTGCTGCTGCTGATGTTGTACATCTGGCTGGAACTATCGCGCTGGTACGGGTGGTAGTAGTTGTTATGGCGCTGATGATGAGGACGCGTTGTACCTTCCTGACTGAAAGCTGAAGTGCTGTGGGGATCACACCCATCCGCCTCGCCTTGACTTGACATTATTTATCAGAGCTCCGAACTAGTGAGGATACTATTGCAGGTTCCAGACAAATGATTTCGTTCTCTTGTTTAAAACTGTTCAAAATTGGTGTTGGTCAATTCTCAGACTAGTTTTCCTGTGGGACAAAAACAAAGATTGAATGGGTTTTTTTAGAAGATGAATCAATAAAAAGAACAAAAATCATCAAAACACCACCGACATCATAAATGTCGGTAACACCAACAACTTGTCCATCTATTTCTATCCCCGTATCTACTGTCGCCCTACACCAACAACTTGTCCATCTATTTCTATCACTGTATCTACTGTCGCCCTACACCAAAAACGTGTCCATCTATTTCTATCCCCGTATCTACTGCCGCCCTACACCAAAAACGTGTCCATCTATTTCTATCCCCATATCTACTGTCGCCCTACACCAACAACTTGTCCATCTATATCTATCACTGTATCTACTGCCGCCCTACACCAACAACTTGTCCATCTATATCTATCCCCGTATCTACTGCCGCCCTACACCAACAACTTGTCCATCTATATCTATCACTGTATCTACTGCCGCCCTACACCAACAACTTGTCCATCTATATCTATCCCCGTATCTACTGCCGCCCTACACCAACAACTTGTCCATCTATATCTATCCCCGTATCTACTGCCGCCCTACACCAACAACTTGTCCATCTATATCTATCACTGTATCTACTGCCGCCCTACACCAACAACTTGTCCATCTATATCTATCCCCGTATCTACTGCCGCCCTACACCAACAACTTGTCCATCTATATCTATCACTGTATCTACTGCCGCCCTACACCAACAACTTGTCCATCTATATCTATCACTGTATCTACTGTCGCCCTACACCAACAACTTGTCCATCTATATCTATCACTGTATCTACTTGTCCATCTATATCTATCACTGTATCTACTGCCGCCCTACACCAACAACTTGTCCATCTATATCTATCACTGTATCTACTGTCGCCCTACACCAACAACTTGTCCATCTATTTCTATCACTGTATCTACTGTCAACCTACACCAACAACTTGTCCATCTATTTCTATCACTGTATCTACTGCCGCCCTACACCAACAACTTGTCCATCTATATCTATCACTGTATCTACTGCCGCCCTACACCAACAACTTGTCCATCTATTTCTATCACTGTATCTACTGTCACCCTACACCAACAACTTGTCCATCTATATCTATCACTGTATCTACTGCCGCCCTACACCAACAACTTGTCCATCTATTTCTATCACTGTATCTACTGTCGCCCTACACCAACAACTTGTCCATCTATTTCTATCCCCGTATCTACTGTCGCCCTACACCAACAACTTGTCCATCTATTTCTATCCCCGTATCTACTGTCGCCCTACACCAACAACTTGTCCATCTATTTCTATCCCCGTATCTACTGTCGCCCTACACCAACAACTTGTCCATCTATTTCTATCACTGTATCTACTGCCGCCCTACACCAACAACTTGTCCATCTATATCTATCCCCGTATCTACCGTCGCCCTACACCAACAACTTGTCCATCTATTTCTATCACTGTATCTACTGTCGCCCTACACCAACAACTTGTCCATCTATTTCTATCCCCGTATCTACTGTCGCCCTACACCAACAACTTGTCCATCTATTTCTATCCCCGTATCTACTGTCGCCCTACACCAACAACTTGTCCATCTATTTCTATCCCCGTATCTACTGTCGCCCTACACCAACAACTTGTCCATCTATTTCTATCCCCGTATCTACTGCCGCCCTACACCAACAACTTGTCCATCTATTTCTATCCCCGTATCTACTGTCGCCCTACACCAACAACTTGTCCATCTATTTCTATCCCCGTATCTACTGTCGCCCTACACCAACAACTTGTCCATCTATTTCTATCCCCGTATCTACTGTCACCCTACACCAACAACTTGTCCATCTATTTCTATCCCCGTATCTACTGTCACCCTACACCAACAACTTGTCCATCTATTTCTATCCCCGTATCTACTGTCGCCCTACACCAACAACTTGTCCATCTATTTCTATCCCCGTATCTACTGTCGCCCTACACCAACAACTTGTCCATCTATTTCTATCCCCGTATCTACTGTCGCCCTACACCAACAACTTGTCCATCTATTTCTATCCCCGTATCTACTGTCGCCCTACACCAACAACTTGTCCATCTATTTCTATCCCCGTATCTACTGTCGCCCTACACCAACAACTTGTCCATCTATATCTATCCCCGTATCTACTGCCGCCCTACACCAACAACTTGTCCATCTATATCTATCCCCGTATCTACTGCCGCCCTACACCAACAACTTGTCCATCTATTTCTATCCCCGTATCTACTGTCACCCTACACCAACAACTTGTCCATCTATTTCTATCCCCGTATCTACTGTCACCCTACACCAACAACTTGTCCATCTATTTCTATCCCCGTATCTACTGTCACCCTACACCAACAACTTGTCCATCTATTTCTATCCCCGTATCTACTGTCACCCTACACCAACAACTTGTCCATCTATTTCTATCCCCGTATCTACTGTCACCCTACACCAACAACTTGTCCATCTATTTCTATCCCCGTATCTACTGTCACCCTACACCAACAACTTGTCCATCTATATCTATCCCCGTATCTACTGTCACCCTACACCAACAACTTGTCCATCTATTTCTATCCCCGTATCTACTGTCACCCTACACCAACAACTTGTCCATCTATTTCTATCCCCGTATCTACTGCCGACCTACACCAACAACTTGTCCATCTATTTCTATCCCCGTATCTACTGTCACCCTACACCAACAACTTGTCCATCTATTTCTATCCCCGTATCTACTGCCGCCCTACACCAACAACTTGTCCATCTATTTCTATCCCCGTATCTACTGTCACCCTACACCAACAACTTGTCCATCTATTTCTATCCCCGTATCTACTGTCACCCTACACCAACAACTTGTCCATCTATTTCTATCCCCGTATCTACTGTCACCCTACACCAACAACTTGTCCATCTATTTCTATCCCCGTATCTACTGTCACCCTACACCAACAACTTGTCCATCTATTTCTATCCCCGTATCTACTGCCGCCCTACACCAACAACTTGTCCATCTATATCTATCCCCGTATCTACCGTCGCCCTACACCAACAACTTGTCCATCTATTTCTGTCCCCGTATCTACTGTCACCCTACACCAACAACTTGTCCATCTATTTCTGTCACTGTATCTACTGTCACCCTATACCAACAACTTGTCCATCTATTTCTATCCCCGTATCTACTGTCGCCCTACACCAACAACTTGTCCATCTGTTTCTATCCCCGTATCTACATGTTTATACAACAACTCATCTGTTTGTATGTTTCTCTGCTTGTTTGCTTGTTTCATGAACATCCATCTGTCTGTTTGCTTCTCATAATTATGAGCTTGATCGGTCTCTAAGATTTGTCTTTCCTTCTTTCTCTCTCACTGTTGCTCTCTCGATAGAATGACGGACGCACTTATACTGATACTTCTCTTTTTACTACACTGACTCTATTTCTGTCTCTGCCTTTCTCCATTTTTTTTCTTTTCTATCTTTATGCCTCACTATGGGTCTGTCTCTGCATTTCTCTCTCTCTCTCTCTCTCTCTCTCTCTCTCTCTCTCTCTCTCTCTCTCTCTCTCTCTCTCTCTCTCTCTCTCTCTCTCATTATATATCAGAATAACGATTTTGTCCTTCCTCAAAATATACGTCTCGGACCACACATTAATAATTCGCACATAGAAAAAAAAAATAAGAAGACAAAGAAATTGACCCCATCTAAAAATTCGTTCAATTCGTGATCTCTCTTTCACCACAACAATTTTTATAGATTTTGTTATAAAATGGTGATTTTTTTAAAGACGACTATCACATTGATACGGTGTCACCACAGCAGAGGTATGGGCAAAGTGTAATTTGGTTACTTAAATAATACTAATCATATTAGGCGGTTCTGGATTTTCATTTCGCATTGAATGTAACCGACACGAGTTCAAAGTTCAAGCTGCACAGTCTGTGCCACTGTCTTGTAACGAAGGTTGTTGCTTCTTTTCTCCACCTTCTGTCTTTCTTTCTTTTCTTTATTTTTAAACTCCAATCCTTCCAGGCCATGCTCTGTTTGGTCTTACAGCTTTTGGTGCACACATTACGCGCACGATCAAAGTCTTTCATAACTTAATTTTTTACTCTAATTCAGAACCGTATGGTTTCCTTTTTTTTTTTTTTTTTTTTTTTTTTTTTTTTGGGGGGGGGGCTCTCCTCCCTCCGCCCCCCTCCTGGTTACCAATGCCTGCTACATGTTTGGGTAATCAAGGGGAAAAGACGCGGGGGGGTAGAGAGCTCAGCTTCTACTTTTTACTTTTTGTTTATTTTTTTTTTCTGTTGTAGACATGCCTCTATCATTCTGTCCCTAAAAACATTTTGCCAACGCCATGCCGCGAGGAGAAAAAAGTTTGTAAATCTTTGAAACAGTCTTCAGCAAGTCACACATAATGTGCCAAGAGAAGCGGCATCTTTAACTTACTCAGGCTGTAGATTATGGAGTTAATCTGATCTCATGATGCAACACAATTATGATAAATAACTACATGCATGACTATAAACACATTTCAAACAATGTGCGTAAATGTAGAACAATACAAGCACAGTCATAAGAGAATCCTAGATATCTCTCTGTAAAACAGTTTCCAAAAAAGTGTTGAAGAAAAGTCAAATCAAATAATTTCTCTTCAGTCCGCCTGTAAAACAATTTTATGAAGAATGGTGATGAGGTTTATCAAAAAAGTTTTCAATATAATTCTATGTGTCCGACCGCCACGCTTCGTCACCACAGATTACCACATTGAGATTTTGTTTAACATGCTTTATCTTTTATTAAATTTTTTTCTCTCCATCATTCCTCACATGGCCGATCATATTTCACAAGAAACATAAAAACATGCATTTTTTTTTTTTTTTAATTATCTCTGTTTTCAACATAGACGTTCAAGATTTAGCAAATGAATGCGTCTTTGTTTCCCAATTTGTGCGAAAATGTAAGAACAAAACCTGAGCCCACCTGCACTGTGTTTGGTCTTTGTTGTAAACCAGCTTGGATTTCAAAGATGGTTCTGTTTGATTGAGTCCATGCACACTTTAGTAGCCGCAGGGCCTGATGTGGGTGGTAACCTGTTGTTTCTCCACCCCGACTTGCTTCTCTCACAGATACCTGAGGGCAGAGACAAGATAAATTAATGACCTGGGCGGGGAACTGGAGTGTCCTTGAGAGTCTGCTCCAGGCCAGACAGTGTAGAGATCCACCAGGAAGACAGGAACTGTAACACTGGTGTGTATGACCCACATACTGCATCACTCGGAAGACAGGAACTGTAACTCTGGCATGTATGATCCACATAGTGCATCACCACGAAGACAGGAACTGTAACACTGGTGTGTATGACCCACATACTGCATCACCAGGAAGACAGAAACTGTAACACTGGCATGTATGATCCACATACTGCATCACCAGGAAGACAGGAACTGTAACACTGGCATGTATGATCCACATACTGCATCACCAGGAAGACAGGAACTGTAACACTGGCATGTATGATCCACATACTGCATCACCAGGAAGACAGGAACTGTAACACTGGCATGTATGATCCACATACTGCATCACCAGGAAGACAGGAACTGTAACACTGGTGTGTATGACACACATACTGCATCGCCAGGCGACGATTGCTTGCATTATTCAACCTAAGATAAAGCTGTTTGGATACCTCTTGTGGGTTTGTTTTATTAAATTAGATCAAATGGAGCCACAAGCTTCTCAAAAATTTTCTTGGGGATTGGTGATAAATTCCGGCTGAGTTCCGAAATATATGGAGACCAAGATAGATCTAAGTCTGAAGCTTTTTTAGAAGCTGGTAATAGAACGGAAACGTTTTTTCGATATTATCAGACTAAAAAAATTGCCTTAGGTTTAATTCTTCTGTACAGCATGTTGTCCATGTCTTTATGAGAATTAGTTCGATCAAACTCATGACAAAAATGTATATGCCAATGGGTTCACAAGAGTTAAAATAATGATAAGTTTAGGCCCACTAGAAAGCACCGTACCATGACTGTGGTCAAAAGAGTCAAACTAAATGTATCCTAAATTTAGGTCCACTAGGAAACACCGTACCATGTGATCAAAAGAGTCAAACTAAATGTATCCTAAATTTTGCCCACAACAAAACACCTTACCAATGTGGTCATGAGAGTCAACTAATTGTAATTATCCTAAGTTTAGGCCCACTACAAAACTCTGTACCAATGTGGTCATGATAGTCAAGCTGCAGAGTAGAGAAAGATTTACCACAAAGGATAAATCAGGACGAAAGATCAGTATTTTACTAAAAATGTGAAATAAATTTTCTTGGAATGGTCTTTGGACATTATCGACAAGCCACTGCAATAAAAGACAAACAGAATGTGGGGCCGGGGTGTCTTACTACAACTCAAAATCAGTCGGTAAGCAATTTGAACTAGGTCTTGTTTTCAAGCTGCGGAATCTTTTGTCTGATCAGTTTTAAATTTGGCAGGTTACAAAATGAACTATCAAAGTACCATTACAGCGGACTGAATTGGACCTAATCCTTTCAGTGAAAGGATCATTTTCTTGAGATATCGCCCCATTATGTAAATAAAAATGTATCGCTTTATTAAAATAATATACTGTCGATGCGATAATCTTCAAATTTTTTCATAATATCCCGGGCATCTGTAAAACGGTTTTTAGATATAGCAATATTTTTCAGTTATCTTACTACATAAGAAATGATGGTCTAAGCAGTGGAGGATTGGGTAATAGTTATCCTGATCATAAAAATATTCAAAAATCAATTTTTTCATTCCTAACTCGGCAAAATAGTTGTGAACTTAAAGTCCTCCTCTAAAGTAAATCCCCCCTTCTTCGTACCTTCTCCATCTCTCATTCCTTGTCTTTCTCTGCTTTTGTCATTGAACCATTTATTACCTGCACTGACGCCCTCCATCCCTGGCAATTTAATTTAATCTTAAATTTTAATTCAATCGAGATATGTTTCAAAATTGGTAGGCTAAGGAAATCCCTTAAATCGTGTTGAAAGGAGTCAGGTGAGATTTGGATAAGCCACTAGCCTTCCACCCACTCTCAAGTGCAGGCAGACCAAATCTTCCTCGTTGAAACTGCAAATTTTCAAAGGTAATTTACCACTGTACAGCGAGAGACTCAATCACATGCCTTGCGATGCTTAGATCTAGTGGGATACGAATGAAGTAATAAAAAATCCAAAATAGAAAATGATGACAAATCATCATCATCATCAACAACAACAAAAACATAAACAACAATATCAAGAATCAACAACGACAACAACAACAAAGTTCACTATCCACAAGAAAAACAAAACAAAAACAAAAACAAAGCAGACTTTCAAACTTATTGTTTATCGTAAAATTCGCAAAACAAAAAAAACAAAAAAAAAACAAACAAACAACATTACTGTCTTAGTCAATTTACTTATGTCAAAGAGGCAACGAACTCGCAAAAAATTTTCAGCTTCTAGTAGTTCATGAAATAATGCCATGCTATGGACTTGAAATGGGTGAGTAGAAGTGGACACGGGCAAAGGGCATTCTTGTAGTTTCAAAGATCGAAGCAACATATCTATGTTTAGGCCTAACTATTTTTCGCTACGCACGGACCATCAAGGCAAGTAAAAAAAAAACTTGTCATTATTGCAATATCTATGATTTCAGAGAAAATATTTTGACAGTTTCATTCAGCGTTTAATCGACATATTTAAAGCGATATTTATTTTATTATCCGTATCAATATTAGTATCCAACTGGACAACATGGTGCCCTAGAAGTTGATTCATTGATACTATGAGGGCCAAGAATGCAACGTTTTCTTTTACGATGAATTGTCACCGTATTTGACACGATCTGGCTTGTGATATTTTCGTACCAAACTCTCAACAGTTAGCTTCTTTGTTTGATCTGTGCACTATGTAGACTTCCCACGAACTTTCAATTTTAAAGTTTTTTCTTTTTTTTTTTTCCTTTCCGTTTTTGTTTTGTTTTGATTTAAGTCGAAGTATTTAGGAAGTCAAACAAAGTTTGTTCTGTTTTGTTAGTACCCCTCCCTTTAAATTTGTTAAGTAAAATTTTGTATAAGGGAACCAGATAGCTCAGTTGGCTCAGCCCTCGACAGAAAATGATGATGTCCAGGATTAATGTCAGGAAGCGTCATCTGGTGCATGAATGGAATCTCAGCTAAACAACCCTGTCCTTGACTTAACGGAAAATCACTGTCAAAAAAGTTGAGAGAAGTAGAACTAATCAGGAACAAGCAAAGGAGACATATATATATATAAATTTATTCAGGTATCGGAATCTGCTGTAATCTTCAAGTTTTACAAGCTCATTAATATTTTGCCGTCATTAATTTATATATGATAGTTTAGCCTCTTAAATTAGATTCCATATCTAGATCTCCATGTTATTTTCAGTTGTTACAGTTAAAATTTGTCTGTGGCGAAAGTCAGAGGCGGACTCAACATTCAAAGAATGATTCTGTGCGTATTTAGCATCAATATAAAGCGTACAGTTTGTTTGTTTGTTTTGTTTTTTTCTTTTATTTTTTTGTCGGAAAGTTGCAACTTTGTTCACGATGTTGAATGAAGCAAAGCAGAAACAACTCACTTGGAGATGAAACTTCACAACGCAAGAACTCTAGTACATTATTACTGTGTAATCCTCTCTCAAAGATACAACAGATCCAAAATCTTGCTCACAGATACACAAAATCTAGATCTATTTAAAAAAAAAAAAGATGCATTAGGCTGTCTTTTATAATCTAAACATACGGCGAAAACGCAAGAATATAAAGTTGACGAATGTTTATCATTATAAGAATAATTTGGTAATGTTTATTAATATTATTACAACCACTACCACGACTTAGCATTCTTATCCTTCTTATTGTCTTAACAACAACAACAACAACAACAACAACAACAACAACAACAACAACAACAACAATAATAATAATAATAATAATAATAATAATAATAATAATAATAATAATAATAATAATAATAATAATAATAATGATGATGATGATGATGAGGATGATGAAGATGGGTAAAATTTTAATACTGTTGATGTTTTGTTGGTTTAGTTGTTAATGTTGCTGCTTTTGTTCAGGCTGTTGTAGGTGATGATGAATTTCACAATCTGGACAACACGGTGCTCTAGAAGGACAGAACCCGTTTGTTTGTTGTTTTTTGTTTTTTGAAGGCGCTAAAGCCCTTTTCTGTTTGATTCCCCCCCCCCCCCCCAACATGGTCTATTTGACGAAGCAAATATGTCATCAAAAGGAATTGAAAGTCCGATTAAATAAAATTAAGAGTCAGGAAGATCTGCATGAGGTCTAGATCTAGATCTAATCTAGATTTTTAGAAAACAAATTGAATGAATCGGAAATAATAAATAGTTATCAAAATAAAACGAAAATATTTCGATCTACACATAAATTTTTAGCCGAGTGTAAAGATATAACGCCAAATTTTTTTTCGATAGCTGTTAAATTTAAGTTAATATCTTACCCAAACTTTCATCAAATAAGTCGTAGAAAATTGTCCTGTTGGAGCTCAAAGTTGAATCAGTTGCCCGTGAATCACAAAATATAATGAGGCAATCAGTGGACAGCATACTGCGGTCAGATGAGGTTTGTTTTTCGGTGTCTGTGCATGTGCGTGTGCGCATTAGTTATCACATGTATAAGTCGAGGCGTCAGGACCTCCAACTGATGTCAAAAACATGCTAAGGCTGTATTATATTAGTCCGTATCTCAGATCAAAGTTAGGGACCACTGAGCCAGTGACAACTAGCAGGCTTCTGTACCCACACCTCGCGAGGGTCTGGCCTCTTGTCACCACAAGTCTAACAACTGGTGCGGGTGGTGCTCAGTCACACAGAGAGAGAGAATGGCGGAGAGGGAAAAAATCCTAATGTCGCCGAGCTTTGACCAATCTCTGGCATCGTCACCAGACGCCAAATCTGTGCCTGTCACACACAGCCTGTGACAACCTTAGCTCTGCCGGCAGAGGTGACGGGGTGGCAATCCAGCTGCACGCAGACCGGTTCAGAACCGTATTCAAGTTGAATCCGAATACACGTGAGCCTAGGGAAAAAAAATTCATATTTCATTTCTAGACTCATCACAGAGCTGGAGCCACTCATTGCAAGATTTTCACAGCTCGTTTTGCATAACAAACGTGATCCGAATAATCAGAATGAGGTTCTCAAGGTGACATACCACCTTCATTTCTGCATAGCAAGCCTCTAATTTGTCACATGGAATCTTTCAGACATGTAATATTGTGAAAGCAATCTATTGTTGAGGCTGTTTTGAATGTCTTTAATAATATGTTGGATGTTAAGATAAAAAAATATATAGATGATTCACAAATTAGTTCATTTCAAGAGGCGCCTATAACTTGACATCAAGGGAGGTTATTGGCCGTAACTAGTCGAACTTGGAAATCAACTAATTCTGTCCTTTCCCAATCTGATTTTAGATCCTTTTAAACGCTTAGTAGAAATCTATAAATTTTCGCATTAAGTGCATAAAAGTGCACAAAAAGTTAACTACCCCTATTGAGTCTCCAATATTTGTAGTCTTGGAAATGGTACAATCAGCCATGTGCAGGTTCTAGCTATGATCCGCATCCTTTAAACTACCAGATCAGTTTAAAAAATCGTGCCCAGATAGAAAGATTAAAAACAGTTCAGATTGAAAATTCTTCAAGTTTTCAAGGATCAAGAGACTGATGTAAGCGTACTGTACCTTGAATTCCTCACCCATATAAACATTAATTTTTTGAGGGAAAGAAATTTACTTGTCCCCACTCTCGATGTTCAAATATGCTGAAGCATACTAGATTTTATTCTATTTAGACTCCATAGGTCGACAATAATCGACGTGGGCCAAGTTACTGAGAGAATTGGTTATACGGTGTGGTTTAGGGAGATGACGAGACTCCGAGACCGGTTCAAGCCTCCACTCCCGGGTATTTCAATAATCGTATACCCAGGTTATTCGTTTAGTATCGGTTACATTTTCTAATCGGACCGAGTGCCGCGTCAGTTTTGTCACCTTCGTCTAGCCACAGAGATGGTCTGCTACAGGGGTCTGTCTAGATCTCCGGATCTCTTTTGGTGGAAATTGTCTTCTGCTTCTGAAGGCTCCTCGGGCCAGCACTTCGAACGCTCTTGAAACTCATCTAGATCTAAGTTCATTCAGTTTGGATTTTTTGTTGCTGATTTGCTTCCTTCTTATAGTTATCTATTTTTTTAAATCAATTTATTGTATACATAGGGTCCCTAAACTTTGACCCCTCAGCATCTCCTCACCTCGAGCGCAATTTTTAATATCTTTGTCTTTTCATGTTCTCTTTCCTCTCACCCCTTCACTACAGTTTCACCTGAAATGAATGCGTGACTTCGCCACTCCCCCTGACTCCTGCGGATGAAGCCGGTTGTCGCTGCCATGCATGCCGCGTCAAGCAGTTCTGCTACGCCCCGCCCTCCCCGTTCGTCCTGTGAGCGAATCACAATCGGTGTGAGCAGTTGACAAGAGGGTGACATGTCAATGAGACGGTGCCTCACACCCTTGGCTGGTTGGCTCCGCCCTCTTCCTCTCCCCTTTCTCTCTACCGGCGGTGCGCGGTGATCAATGTTGACGAGGACAATAATTATCGAGTGTTTTATCCAAACAGACAAGAAATACTCCCATAAGAATTATTGGTCAAGAGCTCTGTCTTCCCCCCCCCCCACCTCTCTCTCTCTCTCTCTCTCTCTCTCTCTCTCTCTCTCTCTCTCTCTCTCTCTCTCTCTCTCTCTCTCTCTCTCTCTCTCTCTCTCTCCCTCAAGAGCAGCAGTTACCAACAGTAGATACATGGAGCGCGATTGACAGCTTAACAAACTGACAAATTATCATAAATAAGGAGGAAAAAACGTGGGTCGGGGAAAAGAGAGTGTGTAGAGAGACTTATCGGTTTGATATACAATGTACACACAAATCTGCGGCTGTTGGGCGTAAAAACAGACATTAGCTCACAGATCAGAAGAGCAGGCACACAGACAAACAAGTTGGTCATTCCATAGTTTTACAGTTATCATAGTTGGTAGGCACTTGATGAAAAAAGAAAACACAACAGGCACGGGACGATAAAGAGATGAGACCCCAAACTTACTCTTCCCCCTGAAGGATACTAGAAAGAGATTAGTAGATATTTGTAAGACGGGAAGGTCCTGGTTATTCCAAGCACGGTAAACTCTTACACGCGAAAGGTTAACTATCTGAACAAAAAATGAGATTAACCAATGCACAATTTATTATATTCAGGCTCTTAAGGTGTAATGTTTGACCCCAAATACCAACCTGTAAACTACAGGTAATGAAGCTTTGGAGTGGGCCCGGATCTTGGAAAAATTCCTTTAAAGACAAAAATAAATGTTCACCACATTTTGGCAAGGTTCTATCGATAGCATCAGCTTTGAACGGGTTAAATAACAGTATAATCAATTACAAACGATACTACGATTTAAAAGTAAACAGCTGCAGCAGATAAAACAATAAAGCAGCAACAAAAATAAAAACAATGATAAGAAATTAACAACTTTAAAATTTAAGACTGTACAAACAACAACAAAAAGCAAAACAATAAATACAAAAACAAAAAAAGAAACCAAAAAACTTGTAGGTCCAATAAATGTTGAGGTCAGAATTGTCTGGACAGTTACCGCCGCAATATGAGATTCATATTAAATAAAATAAATACTGTGAGATAAATTAGTTAAATACTTATGAGATATGTATAAAATAATACTGTGAGATAAATTAGTTAAATACTTATGAGATACACATGAAATAGTACTGTGAGATAAATTAGTTAAATACGTATGAGATTCGTATTAAATAAAACTGTGAGATAAATTAGTTAAATACTTATGAGACACGCATGAAATAGTACTGTGAGATAAATTAGTAAAATACTTATGAGATACGTATGAAATAGTACTGTGAGATAAATTAGTAAAATACTTATGAGATACGTATGAAATAGTACTGTGAGATAAATTAGTAAAATACTTATGAGATACGTATGAAATAGTACTGTGAGATAAATTAGTAAAATACTTATGAGACACGCATGAAATAGTGCTGTGAGATAAATTAGTAAAATACTTATGAGATACGTATGAAATAGTACTGTGAGATAAATTAGTAAAATACTTATGAGATACGCATGAAATAGTACTGTGAGATAAATTAGTAAAATACTTATGAGATACGTATGAAATAGTACTGTGAGATAAATTAGTAAAATACTTATGAGATACGTATGAAATAGTACTGTGAGATAAATTAGTAAAATACTTATGAGATACGTATGAAATAATACTGAGAGATAAATTAGTTAAATACTTGTGAGACTCATGAAACAAGACTGTGTTGTAGATTAGCTGAATATTAATGAGCTACGTGTGAAACTCGTGAAACAATAATAAAACTGTGTTATAAATTGATTTATTACTGTTATTACTTATGAGATAGTAGTGAACAGTTATTGGTTTCTTGTAAAACAATTCTTATTGCGGGTGAGATTAGGTTAATACTGACAGAATGATGATTAGTATGAGGTAAATTAGTTTCACTATTGTGTAACAATATTATGGGTTAGATAAGTTTCAGTTTTGTCCCAAGATTGTGAGGTGGATAAGTTTAGTTCTTGCGACACAGTAATGTGTGTTAAATATGTGTAATTTATTGTAACTATAACTTGTGGTAGATTATTGTAATACTTATGTTACAGTATTGCAAAGAAGATAAGTTTAATATTGTGTACAAATATTGTAAGATAGATTAATTTTATAATAAGTGTCACACTGTTGTGAGGTAAACTAGTTTACGAAGATCTGCGGTATTATAAATGTTTACGACAAACATTTATGGTTCAGCTGTTCGTATTCATGTATCATTATTCTTTATGAAAAAAAACCCAAAGGTCTCTGGTGAAGTGAAGGGCTGAAAACACATATTTAATAAATTTCAGTTTACGTCTTTTATGGCACATTCTTTTTTTTTCTTTAATTTTTTAGGAAGACCAAACTGTCCGAAAGTAATCATCTATCCAGAGCCTACACAATTATACTAGACAGCGCTTTCTTACTTAGCTTTACTTCTTCTCCTTTTTTTAACGAAGTAATACAGAACGGACTGAATCGCTCTCAAACTTATAATTTCCTAACCAAACAAAGTGCAGTCCAGTAAAAAAGTAGTCTTTCAACGGAAACCTTATCTTCTATTGATATAATACACCGGAAAATGAACACCATTATTAATTTAGAAAAGACAAAAAAA